>CAAKHB010000043.1:70537-144727 GCA_901007665.1 Aeoliscus strigatus | reverse complement strand
AATCCTACAAATACATCAGGGAGGCTAAAGGGAAGTTAACTCAATATAAGCTAATACACAGGTTCTATTTCACCCCCTTTAGACTCCATAGGATGTGTTTATTACCTGATAATCTGTGTTGGAAATGTGGTACACAGGCAGGTAGTTCCCTACATGTTCTATGGGAATGTAGTCTGATACAGCCATTTTGGGTAAAAGTATTAGAACATAGGGAAGGCTCTGGAGATAGAGATCCCAGTCTCTCCAAGATTATGCTTACTGGGCGACCAATCACAAGTAATGGGAGTGTCAATATTTTGCAGTCATAAAGGTCGGGACGGTTACGGCAGTCTGGATTATCCTCAGGTTATGGAAAAGTACATATCCACCAGACTATAAAACATGGATTGTAACTATGGCAGAGATAGCCTCATATGAACAAATGTTAGCGAGAGTCGGTGACAGCGAGGATTAGAGGAGGCTATGGGAACTTTTCTTTACCACAAACCTATAGGAACAACTGGATAAGAATTGAGGAGATTGTATAGCTGTGACTGAATAATATAATACTGTGTGTGAAATACTCTGTATTGGCATGTATAGGTAGGTACCATATACCAGGGAACCACTGTAACCCCACCCAAAGGAACTGTCTCTATGTGTGAAATAATAAAAAACGTGTGTGGAAATCAATCAAATATATTGACTGCATATTGCACATTAGATATCACATAATTGTTGACACATATCATACATTGTAAATATACAAAAAAATATATATACTTATATATGTAACAAAGAATTTACTGCGCAAAATGTATTTCTGATCCTAATATAATTCAAGCATGTAAAAAAAGAGGCTCCCATGCCTGAAAACGTTGTTTTGACCAAGAACAATAATAGGAAACCAGGGCATCACATCAGGGGGATGCGGACCACGCGGGTAATGGCGGACCTCCTTGATAGCTGACAATCTATGAATGTCCAAGAACAGACAAGCTGGGGGGGGGGCGACACATATCCAGAGAGCTGAGCTTCCATTAAAGTAATTAGAGGGTAATCAGGATCCTTCCTCTCTTGTGCCAGCTCTCACATAGACCTGTTGCTAGGAAACCCAACAGAGGCCCCGTGGAGGCACTATTAAAAACAAAATAGCTTTTGTGTCACATAATAAATTCTGGGCATCATGGAAGGTATCACTGAACAAGACGCTGACAAATGCGGACACGATGGAGAAAAACTAGGCTGATGGGTTTTAACAGTGATAGCAAATCCTCTTTGAGGTGAGAATTTATTTATGTTAAAATTACTGATTTATAGATGTGAATGTAGATTTGTGTTTATTTCAGATATGGTTTGGGATGCAAAATAAAATGGGGCCCTTTCTGTACCGATGCTTAATAAAGAACGATGAAAACACTGTGACGTTTGTTTGGATCTTGTGTGTGTTCTCAGAGATGTACACGGTGCCTGGTGTATGTTTGAGCAGCTTGGTGGTGAGTGTGGAGCAGAAGAGAAAATATACATCTCCATTTTATTACCTCTCACTTACTCTTCGGAAGTGCTGTGAGCGGCCATCTAATAATCACAAGGTTACTGGTTTGACCCAGCCCCTCCAGAGACCCCAGGGTGCTTTGGTGCAGACACTGATGCTGTAATTGCTGTTGAGGAGCAGGTTGGAACCTTACGTGGAGGCTTCTGTACTCCATCAGTGAATCGGTGGATAAATGAGGTAACATGGAGTGCCACTGAGATAGAAAAGCAATCTTTGTCACAAACACACTGGACACAGCTTGTCCTCTTGATCTGCTCTCCCTCTCTCTTTGACACTAATTGTTCTTCGTTAGCTTTCCATGACAAAATGCTGATACTGCTTTCTTCGTACCCTTCAGGCCTGCACTTTTCACTTTGTAACCTTGGAGGAATTGACAGAGACAGGGACAGGGTGAGACCAGCGAGACAAAGATAACGGAGCAAGAGTTACACTCTGTGTGTGCAATGAAGCAGCATTGTAATTTTTTCAATTTTTGATTCACTTGATCGGCTGCAGCTACCAAACTCACAGCACAGATGTCTATCTTTAGCACAAGTATAGAGTCTAAAGCTGCTTTTCAGTAAAGCTTGACCAGAATAAAGGGCATCTAGCACAGTTGTTTGTGACTCAGACTAGACAGCAGATCACCAGCAGGTTACTCTTTGGGAGACATTCATCACATCACGCATTAGAAAATAATCATGCAACCCAGGTTACACTGTCCCCGAGTCAAATCAGCACTCTCATAGCCCTCATCTCTTTTCACGATGTAAGGAGCTTGAAAGGACCGAGTCGTACACCCACTCAGTGCCCCTGAGGAGTTCTTTGCAGCGGTCCATGTCTTTGCTAAAGCAGCAGAACACAGTTTTATGTAAGAGTCAGAAGGAGGAACTTTTAATTTAAAAGCCACACGTGTCATGGCTGACAAGCTGTAACTAACCCGTGATGACATTGATGTCATCGTCAAATCATGTCAGGATTTCCAAAGTCAGCCCAGATATATGTTGCATGCCTGTTTCCATTGATGTATGTGTATGTAACGCTGAGATACATTTTCCTTTTTTCAATCTCACACCTATAAGGTGCTGTCAGGAATAATGATATATATGCTGCTTACTAGGAAACAACTGAGCTGGATCTGTGCAGCACAAACATGGGCCAAATATCATGCAATATCATGTAATGTGCCACTTCTTCAAAAGTGGAGAACGAGGCAAAATGGAGAGACTGAACTGCCTTCCTTGAAGAGAAAAGTAATTTGATGATGCCTTGACACATCCTCTAAGAGAAAGAAATAGACTGTGGAGCAGCTGAAACAAAAAACAACAAAATACAAAAGAAAGCGAATGAAAACAAAGGAAAGGAAAGGAAAGGAAAGGAAAGGACAGGGGGTGTGTGGGTGTGGATGGGATTACAGGTTCATACGTGTGGGTGTGCACAGACAGTTTAGTTATGACTCAGTCTTCACACCTGGTTCAGGGTGATAAGAACATGAACATGAGCATGAGTAATGATTACAAATAAGGACCGCCAACTACACATTAGACAGTAGCTGTTTCAATAATTGACTCATGGATGATGTCAGTGCATCCGTTGGGAGACTAAAGC
Organism: Aeoliscus strigatus; assembly: GCA_901007665.1. Taxonomy (NCBI): domain Eukaryota; kingdom Metazoa; phylum Chordata; class Actinopteri; order Syngnathiformes; family Centriscidae; genus Aeoliscus; species Aeoliscus strigatus. The sequence goes on along the minus strand of CAAKHB010000043.1, from coordinate 141,606 downwards.
GATGATGTCATGGCCTCAACCTAATCACGTCCAGGGCTCTTCATTAGTATCTGAGAGCCTGGCAGCACTGGCAACACGCACAACAGATGACGTCATCCATCTTACTTGGCACTGGTCCAATTGTGCCATCGGCACAGTGTGAGGTACGGACTGTGCTACAGTAATAGCTACACTGTTGATGCTAAGTGAAGAGAAAACACAACATCGAAATGAATATTCCGTTTTATTGGATGGATTTGGATCACAAACTTTGAATCGGCAGGTGGAAAAAACACTATGCTTCATGACCAACAGTAGGAATACCGTCAGTCATGAGAGGCCCCAAAGGCACTGGACTGTTTTTGTTTAATATCAGCTGAAGCCTCAGTGAGAGAAGTGTGTCGAGCAGAGAATGTGAAATTTTGAGTTAGAAACCGAAGCAAGAATCCACATGGTAAAAGGCTTATCTGTCCTGTTGTCATTTGTCATAGGAAGAGCAGGACTGAGTCTCACCTACACCTCCTGTTCTCTCACTCATCTGAGGTGTCACAGACAGAGACAGAGTGTTTCAGCAAAGAAGTCCCATCTGTCACCTTGGCAACGAGAGCAATTCAGTGTGTGTGCGTGTGTGTGTGTGTGTGTGGGGGGGGGGGTAGACAGAGTTTAGGCCTGTCAATCCCACATCATCCTGGTAGTGAAATGAGGAGATGGACTGGATCGATAAGAAGGCAAGAATAGACAGGACAACGGAAGTGTCGAGGAATAAATGTGGACACGTTCAAGTAATATGGAGGTCAAGGTTAGTTTTGACTATTTTCTCGCTGATCATTATTATCTTATATACTATTATTCGATGTCAGTGCACTTAAGGTAGAAGGCAAAGAATTGGGTTTAGGATGATGGAGGATTTTTTAATGTGAGACAAGAGAAGGTCTGATTAACCACTAAAATGTTTCTTCGTCTATGTCTACTCAGCTGTATTATCTACAGTATATGTGATTGAAGGACTCATTTCATTATTAAAATTATCCTCTGTCAATATATCGCAGGTATCATCAATTTAAAATAACCTGTTAATGGTGTTAATCCTGTTTAGACTGCACATGAATCAGATTTGATGTGCAGTGTGATATTTGTAGCCATACAGTGTACAGTACATGCTCCGGAGCCTTGGTAGATTCATGTTGTTAGGACCAAAGCTGTCAACATGGATTGCTAGAATTTCTCAACGACCTCGGGTCCACCAATCAGTCGTGCATCCTTTCTCTCTACCTCAGTGTCAGAGTATGACAGGACACGTGTCAGAGACTGTCCTGCACAACCATGACAACACATTAGTGCCATGAAACCATTTTATGAATAAGGAGACAATAGAGAAGATTTATGCCGCCGTCTGACAGCTGAAACAGAGACTGAGACTACACATCCACTCCCCTTAACCCTGAAACAGATGACAGATGACACTGGTCGCTGGTTTAGATTTCTGTCTTTGACGGGCACTCATGAAAGAGAGGATCAAATGCTCCATATGTTGTCTGCAAACCACTAAAACCATTTAGATTTTTTCATAAAGAAGAATGTGGATCACTTTTCTTTTAATTATTAATATTGTTGTTGTTGTTGTTTTAATTATATTATATTATTATCATTCTGTTTATATGTCCTGTTAGATTCAAAGATGAATTATTTTTGCTCAACTGCAGTGTCACAGAGAACAAATCTGTAATGTCCTTCAGCTGCTTTCCCTCTGTGTGGTCATGTAAACCCAGTGCCCTGCTGATCTCTGTGGAGCTTAGTTCTGGGCTCACAGGCATATTTCTTCCCACTCTAGGTGATGCTACAGCAATGATGACAAGCGTGACAAGGATTATGAGCAGTGCTTGAAAATTCAGCCTGACAAACAATCAGGCATCCAGTATCCCTGACAATGTCATCAATAACTGCATCTTTCTCTTTGACTAAATAGCAGCAATATTAAGTGCTGTGAGGGCGGATGAGTCTACGAACAGATGCTGTCACGAGTCTCGTCTGCGCGTTAATGACAAGACATGTGCATGTAATGAAAAGTCAGAATGATGATATTCATTCACCTCACACACAGACTCGTCTTAAAAATCACTTTTTACAGTTCTGTATACTCATTCACGTCTCTCACTGTAACGTTTTAGCGCATATTGTCAAAGATCTGTACTTTCCCCAACAATCCTGCAGGCACCTTTAGTCTGTACCTCACTTATTGTGCTGCTAAAAAAACAAACAACAAAGAATTACCATCAGTTGCACAAGATCTGAAAAATAGAAAAATATTTATATATATATAAGAAAATAAGATATACTGTATATAAGAAAAATAATTCTACAGTATAGAGAATATTTGGATTTTATACGAATATTTTATCTATTTGACGATCAACACACACAATATAACGAGGAAGTGATGTCCCAGAAACCAAATATAACCAGATGATATCACTTAATCGTAGGGTCCGGAGACTGCGTTACTGTTCTTGCTTGTCTCGCTTGTTATGTCTGACGAGTCTCTAAAAGAGACACGTTTGACTTTTTTTTTCTTAGCAAATATTTGAAAATGACGGGCATCAGTTTTGTGAAGAATGACTCATCAGGCAACTGTGACTCTGGTTTCTATAACTGCAATCAATGTTATTTGAAATGGTGCATTTACCTGTGTCAATGTCCCAGCTCTTGAGCTGTTCCAGGTCAAGAGGGGAGCTGTGGGTCTCTCAGCCTGGTTATTATGCCTCTTCAGCCCATGACACTTTCCACATTTGCCCCCCAGAGAGGGGTTCATGATTGGCCTCCCCTTTCATCCTCACCCACCACGAAAGACTATACTTTTTTGTCACCTTATCCTGTTTATCTCTGGCTTCTGAAAGGGAAGATGGGAGGGTTGCACACTGGCAAAGCCATTTGCACAAGGAGACAGAAAGGCGCCTGGGGTAATGAGGAATGACTGTCTGGGTGGCAGAGACAACACTGGGATCTGCATGATGCAGACCTCTGACCAGTCTGAGCTCTTCACAAGGAGCAGTGGGCCAACAAATAACAGGCAGCAAAGGTCCATCCAATCCCATGGAAGACATGTCCAGGAATCCTTGAAGTTCTTTATACATGACTTTCAATAGTCCTTTCTGTCCTGAGTGCCTCTTTTCTCTTTTTCTCTTTCTCCCACTCTTCCTCTGGCAACCAGTTGACCGTCCATCCAGTTTTGCACTGGGGAAGTTTTGAAAAACAAAACATTCTCGTGTTAATCACAGGACTTCTTCATCAAATGTGTCAATACATTACACGGGGGAGGGGAATTACATGGGGGAAGAGACAGAAGCAGAAAAACTAGACAGAAACTTGCATTCAGGGCAACAGGATGAAACAAAATGTTCCTGTGAAAATCAGCATTCTCACCTGAACGGTTCAGGACCTGATCTCATCTGTGACTGTCAGATTTATTATCAGCACTTCTCTGAGATGTGTTTCCGTTACACAGGCACCAAACAGCAGCTTTTCATGAAGGCACAATGCTGGTGTTATAATCTACATGCACATTACATTGGGAAAAGAAAAAAAGCAGGAGCAAACAAACAGGGAAACTTTGCAAGTGTGAAAGTTCTGCCACTGGTTCTGTTGCAGCGTCTTCACTGTATTTGAGTGTCTAAGGAGGGAGGGGATGTTGAGGTGATGGGAAACATTTTAATGTGTCTCTATTCTCATCGTCTGCTTCTCTACAAAGGTTGTTTGGAAACTAGATCAAGAGCCTTCCTCACAAGCAATTGGCCACAGAAACATTCTGCGGTGTAATTATTCACTGTGGCTTCTGCTCATAATGGCACAGACACGCACAAGGAACCAACCTAAAAGATAATTGCAGATGCGGAATAAAGTGAATGAATTTCAATTTCTGACACCATCACATCCACCAGTACCTCAGATTCCCCCTCCATGTCCTGTCATATCTCAGTTTCAGCGCCGCTGGGATACCATACCCATCCCATCATTCTTGTAAAAATAGATTTCAAAAGTTTAGAGCCGATAGCGCTGATAATGGATAAATGGTAGATCCCCTCTCAACTGACTAACATTCCAAAACAGAAGTCTGTATGTCCATTTGTATAGAATGTAGGGTATAATCAAAACCAAACTAATCACTACATCCATGTGATTAAAAAAAATATCCTCAGATGACAGATATTCAGGAAAAGTGTATGTTGGTAAATCTATTGCTAAATTTTAATAAAGGATCTTGGAAATGGCAAAGACATATTTACATTTAGGGTTAGACAACTCACTTTTTGCTTCATTGAGGCGCTTACCGTGCACATCCTTCCATTCTTTAGAGACAATGATGCAACATCAGCAATGACATTTCCACACAAAGTATGTTCTTAATGACACCACACACAAAACAAGTCACTGTATGGAATTAACTTGGCAAATTCTCTATTATATATAACTATATGTCTGTGACAATGAATGACTGCATATGTGTGTGTGTGTGTGTGTGTGTGTGTGTGTGTGGCGTACGTGCATGCGTGTGTGTTATACAGTTGTATCTCATTGCAAAGCCTGCTCATGTAAATGGCACAGCAGCAGATGTGCAAGCTCTGGGGGAGCAGCTCACACTCATCCCCTTATGGCTCGACAAGGACCTTTAGCACTCTGCGTCTCCTCCACTTAATTATTTATCTGACTCTGACCGTTGCTCCCTTGTTCTCTCTGCAGCACTTCCCTACAAATTAATTACTTCCATCCAATAACTTATCTCAACGTGTCAGTAGCAGCTAGTGTAACAGCAAGCAACAACTCTCGTAACCCATCATTCAGTTTTCTTATGTCCTCTGAGTAACGAGGGCTGGACTTTCACTTATTGTTGTGTTTAAATTAGGTTGATGCTTTTAATTAACTCTGGTTACAGTGGAAATACTGCAACACTCTGTATGTCAAAGTCTCATTTCCACTTACAGAGATGGCCCTCTCATTCAGGGGTGTCAGAGGTAATGGAATAAGAGTTGCCTGGGGAAAACAAATGAAAAGTGCTCTCATTTGTTTATTGAAATCTGCTGAAATCATTAGCCAAGCCAACATGGTTTGAAAAAATCTAGAATATACTTTTGTGTTATTGCAGCTTTGAATTGAATATGGCCTTGGTTTTATTCATCATTAATTTATCACAACTTGCTGACGACCGGTAATATATTGTCACTGGATGTACCCAGCACAGAAATGACGTCTTTTTCTTACATACTTCAGCAATGCTAAACAAGGATATAATCTGTCATTATGTTGTTATTATGTTACTAGCCCACATTGATTAGCCTAATTAGCCTAAAACAGTCGACACTTAAATATTTCCATCTGGAGGAAATTTAGTCTTTCAAACGAATCTTATGCTTATGCTAACCTGTGAGCCATATTCAAACACTTCGCCAGTCAGCTGTAAGACAGGAAATGGCAGGGTGCACTTTTATCTGACGTTGAATACATTTGAAAACTAATTGTTGATACACATTTTATAATCACCATCACCGTTTGTTTGCCCTTCTTTTTGGTGACTGTTCCGAGGACTGGTGGAGTCTATCTACCTCTGTAACCACCCACTCTTTACAAAATACAACCACAATCGTTGTCTTATTTTGAAAGCCTCAAGCGGAAGCCGTGTAACGTGTGCGTGCTTGACGTGCGTGAGTAGTTCTCCGCGTCCTCTCCTCTCTGATCACTTGCTGCGAGGAGGACGTGTCGGTGTGTCGCTGTGTCTCCGTGGCGCAGAGCAGGACGCTCGTCGCGCATTCGTTGACGCACTTTCCTTTCAAGAACAGAGTCACCCCAGTGTCCGCTGTCCAGGGGAGGTCCACGGGAGGTCCACCTGTCCACGGCAACTATCAACAGATACCGTCCTCAGTCCCAGCGAACTGTCTGCTGCGTGACATTAATTTGTGGATTTTTCATCGGAAAGCCTGCAGGTGGGATCAGAGATGGGGCTCCGAGTGTAGCACTGGTAAGTCGCCTCCAGCTCCAGTGTGTTCTTCCTACCAAGTGGTCGTCAAGGAGGATGCTCCATACTTATTAGCGTTCCACACACGAGATCTGTCCACGCGAACGCCGTGACGTCATTGTGTAAATTTTACGCGCAGCAGTGATGAAGTCTACCGTGTGTTCACGTCCCATCTCTTTACTCCGCCGCCAGCAGCCGGAGGTGAGCCAGCGGTGTTTCAGGGCGTCTGCTGCCGCCGACAGACCGGTGGAGGGTGACTGATCGTGGACGTTTGACTACAAGGACAGCAGCCACTGAGAAGTCAGTCACATGTTGAGTGGCCACCTGGCGCAAAGCTTAGCTTTTTTTTCCTAATTATTGACATGTAATACCATGTGCACTACTGCATCTCTGCAGGTGTATCTATTTATGTCAGATACACCGGAGTGAACAGGTGTGGCACTGATGACATTTTCATCTCTTTAGCCTGCAAGTGAAAAACTAAATCTGCATCCTACACTAGAGCAGCCTTTTTCCCTGCAGCAATTCAATGGCTTCCATACAAACCAAAATATTTGTTTTCACTCCACTGCAGCATTCTTCATATGCACGAACAAAGATGTATGACCAAACCAGTTAGGTGAGGCAGATTCCACTGAGGCTTTGTTGATATTACCACTAAAGCTACTTCCGTCACCCCGTTGCTCCCACACCTTCAGCTCCTGGCAGCCTGTAGTGAGGCATCACATTTCCTGATTTCTCTGTCAGCATGTCGCTCCAGGAAGCAGCAGCAGCTTCTTTCAGCTCCCCAACACACCCTGTTTCCTCCTTCTTTTCCCCCTGCCTCTGTTTAGGATGGAACGCCGGGAAGTGTGTGTTTGCTCACTTTTGTCCTCCTCAGCTCTTTGTTCCCCGTCCTCTGGGTTTACCCAGTCAAGCCCTCCTGTGCTGAGTCCACTGCTTTTGAATTCAAATGACAGCTCGCTCCAGCAGCACAGTAGATTGGGGTTGCATCGGCATGAGTCACTGGAGTGAAGGTCTGTCAGCAGTCTGCAGGTAGAAACATGGACAACTGCACACACTCCCTCCAATTCAGGCCAAGTCTGCAGAGAAGAACAGGTGTGCTGCTAATGAGGGTATCATTTGGTGTGACGTGAGACTGTGAGAGGCAAGTTCCCAGAGAAGGAGGCCAGTGTGTGTGTGTGTGTGTGTGTGTGTGTGTAGAGAGGACAAAGTCTGTCTGGGGCAGGTTATCAAGGAGGTAAACACGGTAGCTGTTAGTCTCTGGCATTGACAGCTTTATCACTTTTAGCTCTGTGAGTGAGTGTGGTAAATGAGAGGAGAAGTTCTGTGGATGATCTGTCACAGAGGAACAATCTTTTTGTTCCCGTTTTATTTGCTGCTGACAAGACATCGGGGCTTCTGGGGAAATTACGTACATACATAGTCCCAAAACGGATATCTGTCAAAGAGAAAATACCCTTTTAAAATGTCCCTTAAAACATCACCGCTAAATGGGGACATCCCAAATCACAGTTTTTTTTTTCTACCTTACACAAACAGTCCTCAGCTGCCCTGAAAAAGCACAGAGCATTTTGATGGCCTGTGTACCTGACAGACCCTCAGATGTCCCTGAGCTACACCAGAGCTGACACATGATGAGCATGATCTAACATGGTCTTACTGACGTACTGAGGTGGACAGGGCGCACATGTGGAATTGCTCTGTGTCAAGAGCAAAAGGGACAGTGGGAGAGGGAGAAGGCAGAAACCAGGGATTCTGAAGGAATAATAGAAAGAAGTGGGAATGTCACAGTAGAGAATCAACAGGCATCTAATTATCTCCCAACAGGAGTCAGAGCTCCACTGAGAGAGAAATGTGCAGAGCTGGCTGAAGCTGTCTCCACACGGCCATATGGCTATCGACCGCGTGTCTTTATGGATTGGTTGGGTCAAAATGCAATGAAACATGATCAGATCCCACTGGTCTGTTCTATAAAGCACTGAATTAAGTATGTTATATATATAGGACCCAGGTATCTCATGCTATTAACTAATGCTATTAACAAGGACATCAGATGCACACAATATTAAGATTTTTGTGTTACAGGTGTTTCTTCACCAGATATACCAAATATACATATGCAGATATACCCACAATCTCTTGTCAAATTGTAGGTAAATTACATACACAGGGGACATCCTGTACTCATCATCTTTAGACTGCTGTCATTACAAATAGACTGCAGATATGTGAATGCATCTTTAACCAGCTTTTTGTGGATGTGGAGCGCATGATGATGTAGCACGTTTTCCCTCCATATGTTTTCTCCTAAAACAAATTCACATTTTTGAAAGCAAACTGAGCAAACTTAGTACGGCATTCAGCTTCCTCTAATCACAGCTAAGTAAGTGAGGCAGGAGATACAAAACAGTGTATGCAATCCCTGAGTACTAATTAGTACGCCTTGACATCATACATCAGTCGTGACACACTGCACAGCCGCTGCCCATGTTGTCTGTAATGAGCAGATAGATGTACTTTGGCAGGAGAAAGGACAGCCATGATGAAATTAATCACGTCTGGTCTGTTAGATTTGTATCTGTTACCATCTTGTTCATTAGGGTGTCGCTGGCCAGGTTTGATTGCTTGTAGCACAATTCTGTTTGGCTTGGTAGATGGACAGGAATATGAAAACAACGACAGACAGAGCTTTGTGCATCTTTTGTTCCATTTATTCAGTCTCGCACGGGCACTCTGTTCCCATTCACTTGCTGAGCTGATAATTCCTCACAAGTGTCACTTAAAGGCAAAACGTATGTCATCAAGACACACAACTGTTTTAAAGTGTTATGTCCATTCTGAATGACAGATTTAGGGCAGAGAAGGATCAGACGTGCAGTGTGCCCACTAAGAACCAGCTTGCGCCCAGCACCAATTATCTCTGAGGAACCCGTCCAATTGCTCTGACCAATCATATGTCCGAGACCCTCCATTCAGTTTACAACAACATTTCAAGCATTTTTTACTCGTCATGTTAAGTAGTTTGAAAGTGGAGTCAGTGCATGATGGTGCTGAACTTTCAGAGCTGAACTCAAAGTGACTTCCTTGCGGGCTGGTGATTTTGTGAAACGCTAATCTACCACTCCATCTAAATGTAAATTTGTTTGACTCAAGACCGTGCAGGTCCATGCAGCCCAATGCATCCTGCCCGCCCTCACTGTTTTTGTCCCATCAAATGTTGAGACACACCCACCATTTCTGGAGAACCAACTGACAGATGGTTGATTTCATAGCGTCACTTCCACTCAAACACTCTCTCTCTCTCTGTTTTTTTTACACGCAAACAACTGTGTCCAAACACGCTCAGGAATGATGGTTTCACATTTGAACAGGGTGTGCTCGGGGAAGAGAATTCCCGATGGGCTTTACATTTGGCCTGGTGAAGCTGGTGGGTGTGGAACAGGTGCCGTGATGTCATGCGCTACGGGGGAATGCCAATAAAGGGACATGGTGAGAGTTACCCTGTTGAGTGTGACTTCCACCGTGCGTCAGGCTTGTACGACAGACAGCAGCTCAGGGAACGGGTGGGGGAGCTGGAATGCTGCTGCAGTAACTCAATCTCTGTGTGTGGGTGCAAGTGTGCATGCATGTGTTTTTTCAAGACACAATTAAGTCATTTGTTTTCAGCTCTCTGTCGCTCTCTCTCTCACACACACACTAACCAACAATGCTGCAGTAGTTTGATCTTTTTTGTACGCACTGTGACATATGTTTGGTATTATCAGCCATGCCAAGCGGTCACTGTGAAGCTCCATAGCCAGGCTGGCCTTATATATTTACTGTAAAGAACTTCTGGGTTTCTGAGACTGCAGACAATCACAGGGGCAGAGGGCCAAAAGTCACTCATGCCAGCACTTCCCATGAGGAGAGCAGGCTGATGCAAAGCCATCTGTACAGGCATCTTGAATGGGTAAATTGGAAAGTAGGGCGGGTTTGGGAGATGAAGGAAGGAGAGGGGTGCACCGAGCAGGAAAGAAGGTGAATGACAAAGAGGTGTCAACTTACTTCCAAACCCCTGCTGTCCTGTACGTTCACCAGTATTTCTCTGCTTGTAACATTTCAGCTTTCAAAGAACACTGAAATATGTAGGCCAGAGCTGCAATACACTACGGCCCGTAAAACAGTGTCAGGACCAGAAATACACAAGGATGTGCTTTATAGCACACACACCCAAAATAGATAGTGTTGAAATTGGTGTTAAAGGACCAGATAGGGAGTTTGGGCGATTTGGGGGGGGTCATGCAGGAGTCTGCTTGGAGTGGAGTTTAACATTCAGAGACTGTCTGCAATCAGCCCACCTTTCTTCCCTATCTTTGCCATCTTATTCTTATACTTACTTTTTTTTCTTTCTACTTATCACATCCCTCAGGCAAGACAGGGGATTCTTTTCTTTTTTTATTTCATTTTATCTGCAATTTCTGAAACCAGGAAGCAAAACAAAACAGAAGGTTGCTGCTATACGTGTGCCGGATATTTGCTGTGGGTGCCTCAGATGATGTTCTGCATCCCCTGTGCTGCGACACATTCAGGTTTCACTCTTGCTCTGTAGTGGTATGCATCCCGCACACGTCCTCCATATACACACAAAAAAACAACCAAAACAGCATTGTACAGCTCCCCAAACTGAAGCAAAATAAATGAAGATAGTTGTCAATCTATCTATCATCAAGTCAGGAAGAGGTGTCTGTGTGTGTTTTTATGGAGGATGAACAGACAGGTCAAATCACATGTTTGTTACAGAGCTCTTAAAATGCCCCAAACCTTGAAGCTGATGAAGTAACACAGTGACATTGGATAGTAACAAAGATGCTATTGTCATCAATCCACTCCACCCCACTGAGGGGGGCGGGGGGAGTCACCTCTGACCCCTGACTTCTTAATGACAGTGGTCAGATAGTGGTTTCATTTTTTCTGAATAAGCCCCTTTAGCTCTCTCTTACGCTGATTGTCCTCCTCCATTAACCCTTTATCTCCATAGTGGTGGAACAAATCAGTGGCCCCATCACCATTCTCCTCAGCGGACACACGCAGATGTAGATATTTGTAAAAATACTGACAAGACAAGCACTCATGTGTCTACTAGGAAACAGTGATTAACAAAGTCGTGAACCGGCATGACAGCTTCACACTACCATGACGTGTCGGGAACGCCACTCTTTCATCCACATGTGCACATACACACACACGACACACGTAAAGCCAGAGAGACAAGTGCGCTGAGAAAGATTGTGTGTCTCCAGACAGTCAGTGCCAACCTGTTAATCATGATCGAACAAAGCAGGCGGATCCCCGATGGCAGCGATAACAGCATGACAGACGCACAAGACAGACAGACACACACACACACACACAAACAGGGCCCAAACAATAGCACCCCTGCAGTCTAGACATAGTTCAGGCTGGCTTAAGGAGATCTCAGGGGGGATTAGAGCACACATCACAACACTCACCTGTTCTTTGCTGCTTGTTTTTCATGTATTCATGCAGCTTTGATGCACTGCGACAGCCACAGAGGGAGCTGAGTTTATCATAAGGTATGAAAATGCTGTCATACACGGACTAAAGCTGTGGATGACTTGTTTAAACTGCTTGAAAACCATGTAAGAAAATTGGTGGTTTGAGTAAAAGAAAAAAAAGATAATTTTCTTTCCCAAAGTTTAGCTCGATTTCAGTTGTTTTTCCATTTGTGATCTCTGTAAGAAGTGAACGATTGTAATCGCCAATTACTCAATGAATCCAAAGTCTGTAATTTATTTACTTCTTCCATAAACTGCAGCAGTATATTTCCAATAAACAAACATTTTCAACAACCTAGTCCTTTTTGCTACTGAAACCTTGCTTGCTCCATGAACTTTTGAACTCATGTTAGCTTGCTCTATGTGTGTCACAGTTGTCAACATTAGAAACCCCATTGGTGGTTCCCATTGATGCACAAGGCCAGTATAATAATAATTTTGAAGGTAAAAACTGTTGTTGTTTTAACTCTTTATCCTACGGCACAGTGAAAGCAGAGTGAGTGAAAGCAAGCCCTCGGTGTGTCATACACAGACAATGACTAGTGTAAGAAATTAGAGGAGCTACCTGCCTGCCACTCAGACTGGGAGATATCGGCTGACAGATATGCAGAGCTATGATGAAATGATGAATCAGTGCCAGACAATAGCTGGGGGCTGGAGAGGAGAGTCGAAGAGGAAGCAATAGGGAAAATAAGCGGAGTGAAGATTATCACAAGCAATAGAGGAAATTATTGAGAGTGTGGGCACGAAGTATTAAAGTCTCGCACACTCCCATATATATAAACACTGTAACAGAGGGGTGTGCGTGTTTGGCCTTTCAGAAAGAAAGTCCCTTCCACTTACAATAAAGTATCCTAATTGCATCCATGGTGGTATTTTATATGCCTCAGATTCAGCTTCAGATAATCATGCTTGTGGAAATACAGCACAAGTGTTAGAGAAGTCATTAACATCACAAAACAAGCAAAAGCTCACTCATGATCAGAAGCAGTCAATCTTCATTGACCCATGCTAGCGTCAAACACGTTTTACAGCCAAGTAGCATTCATACACATTCAACGCCATCAGCATGTTGAAGACAGGAATGCAGTATACTGTTTATAACCAGATGTTCTGACTGTCTGACTCACCTTTTCTTACTTTCATATTGTCAGTGTTTATCAGTAGGCAATGGGAGTCATGACCCTAGCTCTGAGGAGCAGACAGGAGGATGCCGGCCATCTTAAACCACAACATAAATTATGAGTGATATGGTTGTCAGGAGCAAGAAGGAAACCCGTAAAAGTGGCTCACCAGGAGACCCATCCCCCAGCCTTTGTGTGCCTGTCTGTGTGTGTTTGTGTCTAGGTGTGTGAAGCACATGAATACGTGTTCATGCGTTGAAGAACAGGAAGAACAAAGAGAAACTGAGCCTTTCCTACAAGGAAACTAGAGACACTTCTGCATGCTACTGTGTGCTTGACCTTTTACCCCCAAAGAGGTGGCTGATCGCCCAGGGGAAGGGAACCTGAAGGTCACCCAAGAATGACAGGATTCTCAGATTTCTTCCTTTCTTCCATTGACTGGGAGAAAGAGAGAGAGTTTATGGGAGATTATGATCCTTTGAATTTTTTGGTTTTAATGGCAATCAGTGTTTTGCTTTGTTTTAACTATACCTCTGATGTATTTAGTGTGTGTCTGTGTGCACAGTAGGGAGGACGTTGGAAGAACTTGTAGTATTAACAATGACTTCCAACACTGAAATGATGAATCTCTGACTGTCTACTTGAAGCAGAAGTAAATTCATGTCAAGCTAGTTAACAGATAGATCATTTAGCGTAGAAGCACAAATGCACTGCGACAAACTAACAAGTGATGTATTTCCTGTAACTTACCATTTTGCCATGTAGTGTATTGATAAAAGGACGTATTGATTACATGCAGATGGGCCAATACCGTTTTTAGTCTCTTCAGTACACAGTATTTGCTCTGCAGAACAGGAAGTGCCAATTTCCTGTGCAGCTGCCATATGTATCTAATGAGGGTAGCAGCATGTTGAAATTTTAAAATGTATAACCCAAAGTGTCATTTTTCAAATGACTGACATTCAGGGCAGAGATGAAGGCCACGCAATCGCTTTCAGGCAACAACAGTCTCCACGGTGACTGAGTGACCCACATTTTCATTAGCAGCTCTGTCTTCTGGATGTGGGAGACAGGGCAGCTGTTAGGGGCTATTCCATATCCCCTATTGACGGTGGCATCGGGTTATCAGAGTGAATAGGAGATGATACTCTGGCAGGATACAGAGACGCCTGAGACGAAAAAAATCACTTCCTCTTTCCAGCGCAGATGAATTTGAATTTGCTTCCTGTTCCCTGTTTTGTCTTTATTCCTCTGACGGTATATGTTCTTTGTCTGTTCTCAGCCAGGAATGCCCCAGACTGTGTGCACAGGCACCATGTTCCCCACTCCCAGTGGCTTCAGCCCCCATCTGGCCTGTGCTGAGCCTGGGGAGGAGGAGGATGCTGCACAGGAGGGCCAGGGGCCTGTGGCTTGCCTGGCTGATGGGCCCCCAATCACTTCTGCCTCCCTGGAAACCCTCATTCAAAACCTAGTGCCCACTGCTGATTACTACCCCGAGGTAATGAACCACACCGCTGCGCTTTCCATCCGAAAATCCATTTCAGTTTATAGTGGTAATGTTGTCGATGTTGCCAGTTGACCATTAGCTCAATAGCTCTCTGTAAAGGGAGACTATGCTTCCATTAATTACAGAAAGGTGTAGTGCTGAGCCAATGTCCCCTTCTTGTCCTTTGACAGAAAGCCTATGTGTTTACCTTCTTGCTGAGTGCCCGTCTATTCATCCCTCCTCCGGAGCTGCTGGCCAGGGTGTGTGAGCTGTGCATCAAACAGCAGCAGCTGGATCAGAGCCCACTCGACATGGTCAGCAATGTGCACGATACAAACACAAACAGCAGGCACTGCAAAAAACAAACAATGTCCATCGCCTCTCCTGACTTTTTAGCATGAAAGCAGCCACATCGTCTTTGCCATTACCGACCTCTTAGTAGTGTTTTGCTTATTGCTGATGGGGTCATAAATACATTTCTTCACTTCCTTAATAACAGGCTAAAGTGCGGAAATTTGGTCCGAAGATCCTGCAGTTGCTGACTGAGTGGACAGAGACATTCCCGTCTGACTTCAGGGATGAGAAGATGGACGGACTCCTTAAAGACATCATCCACAGGATTGCACCATGTGATGAGGTACGTGGGCTAAAAGCTAGATTCACATCGGCTGGATTGCTTTTGAATGAAGTATAATACATCAGAACAGTTTGTTTTGAGGATGTTGGTTTTCTTGATGGTGATCCACTCTGTGGTCATCATAGCATGCTGTAGCACCCATGACGAATGCACTGGTAGGGAATGAAATTCAATTATCGTCACTACCACTGTGGCTGGGCAGTGGAAAGAGTCAGAGTGTCAGTGCAGGGTGAGTAGTCACAGCTCTGCATTACACAATCTTGCGTTACATGGAAGAAACGGCCAGATAAGAGGGGAAGGAAGGATGTTAGAGGAGTGGTTGTATCTGCAGCCTCAAGGGAAAATAGGAGGGAGATGGATGGAGACAGTGGGGGGATGGGATGCAGGAGCGCTGAGGAGCGAGGTAGAGGAGGAGGAGGAGGAGGAGGGAGGGTGATGGAGTCAGAGTAGAAGACCAGGAAAAATGGAGGGAGGTGAAGGGAGGACAGAAAGAGGGGAGGGGAGGTGGTGATGAATGTGCTGCTATTTACAGCTGGGTGTCTCTGCAATGTGTGTGTGTGTGTGTGTGTGTGCGTGTGTGTGTGTGTGTGTGTGTGTGTGTGTTAGTCTGTGGGTCGTTTGTGAGAAATACTGACCTAATGGCCTCCATGACCATGTGGAGGGAGGGAGGTGGCGCAAAGTCTCATAATCACTGTATGTAAACCAGCTGAAATGTACAATTCTTTAATTTCATTAAACATGTACCATTGTGTCAACTTACATTTTTCAATAATACTCTGAATGACATGTTGGCTCCTTCTTCACGATGCAGAGAATGAGAATGTCTTTCACCTATCAGTGATCTATAAAGCATTAATAAATTATTCATGTGCAGTAATTCGTCCTCTCCTCTCCTTTAGGCCTACTGGAAAACCCTAAACCAGGTATTGCAGAAGCTTAACCAGCGGCTGGCCCTGATGGCCCAGGAGGAAGAGAGCATAGTCAAGGTGTCCCTCAATGCCTCCTCCATCTCTGACAAGCTGGTGGCCTTCAAGACCAAGCCTGCGCCCATCCAGAAGGACATGCTCTCCATCTGCAATGACCCGTACACGCTGGCACAGCAACTCACCCACGTGGAGCTGGTGAGGAGGGAGGGAGGGAAGTGTGGGTTAGACAGAGGTCAGGGTAAATGATTATAACTAGGATGGATGAGGAGAAGTGGAGAGGATGTTGGAAGATGGTTAGAGAGAAAACACTAAGGCTGTATTTATGCTTCTGCTTTGAATGAACACAGACCCTCCGCCGTACCCTAATCCGTACCCTAAACCGTACCCTAATCCGTACCCTAATCCGTACCCTAAACCGTACCCTAAACCGTACCCTAATCCGTACCCTAAACCGTACCCTAATCCGTACCCTAAACCGTACCCTAAACCGTACCCTAATCCGTACCCTAAACCGTACCCTAATCCGTACCCTAAACCGTACCCTAAACCGTACCCTAATCCGTACCCTAATCCGTACCCTAATCCGTACCCTAATCCGTACCCTAATCCGTACCCTAATCCGTACCCTAATCCGTACCCTAATCCGTACCCTAATCCGTACCCTAATCCGTACCCTAATCGTACCCTAAACACCGTACCCTAATCCGTACCCTATGCCGTACCATAATCCGTACCCTAATCCGTACCCTATACCGTACCCTAATCCGTACCCTAATCCATACCCTAAAACATACCCTACACCGTACCCTAAACCGTACCCTAATCCGTAGCCTAAACCGTACCCTAAGCTGTACCCTAATCAATCAATAATAAATAATTACACAGAAACGTAAACCACGCTTGAAAACCAGAGACCCGACATCAGTCCACAAATGTGGAGAGAAAGCAAAACTTTTCAATGAAAAATCAAAGGAAAGACCACCAGTAATGGTAACTGGCACACTGTGAGCTTTTATTCTTTTAACATTCTTCGAAGCGAACCTTTATTTCTAATTCTCATCTGTTTCCACAATCTCTGCAGTCATTAGAACAGCAAAGGCAGTTATGCATTCAAATGTACATATGATGGCTTCGGTGGTCCTCACACTGTGCTCATGTGTGTCCGGATGTGAGCACGTGCATCTGGAGGTGGCTGTGTGTTTGTGTGTGTCTGCCTGAGCAGGCTTGTACTCTGTCTGAGTGGTGACATCACCCCCAGAAGACAGTAATGTGCCTGGGGCTTCAAACAAAGGAGATGAACCCGCGGTGGATAAATGTGACCTGACAGCTTTACACTCTCTCTCACACATAAACACACACACACATACGAATGCGTACACACATACAGAGAAAGTCAAGCACACTACACACATACTAACGTCTGTTGTTGCAAAACGTTGTCGATTAAAAACCACAGGATGCCGCTGTGTCTTGTCATTATGTGTGTGCAGCTGTTAAGATGATGTCACTAAATAGATTTAGTTTGTCAGCAAAAAAGCTTATTCGTAAAACATGCTTGGCCGAGATCTATTTGCGAGAAGTCAACACACTTCATCAACATTTCACTCTTTTACTAATAGCGAGAGAATATATATAGATATATAATAGAATTGTTTATTGTCATTAGAAAACAAGTGGTACAATGAAAGTGGAGCACTGTTCCTGCAATGGGGAAGTGCAAATAAACTGAAGTGATAAGTAACACGTTAACAAGTTCCCAGATACTCCTGAGAGCACTTCTACTCACTGGGTTAATATACAGGTTATTGTTTCTCTCAATAACAATTGTGTCCTTCCTGAAATCTGGTCAAACTATGGCCCTGTTCCAGAACATTCTTTACGTAAGAACATCATTGAAAGAGTGATGTTTGGAAAGCAATCAGGGGGGTTCTAGCAGTGCACATATGACAGAAATTAATCATTCAAGCAGAGGGGATGCAGGGGGGATGATCAGAGCAGAGGAGCATAAATAACTGAAATCTAGAGGTGTTACGTGTCTTTTGAGTTGCACGTGTATACGCTTGTTCTGTTGTCTTTTAATAGATGTGAATATGACCATGTGTCACTTTAAAGGATCATTCCAATGAGCCACGTCACTGAGTCATTACTTCCCCTTATTGATCGTCTTCCATTACTGAAATGAAAAAATTAGTAATGGGCCGCTTTGTGTGTGTGTGTGTGTGTGTGTGTGTGCATGCGCGCGTGTGTGTGTGTCTTCCAGGAACATTTGAGTCATATTGGACCGGAAGAGTTTGTCCAAGCCTTTGTTCAGAAAGACTCATTGGATGGAACACAGGTATGTTTATTTCTTTGTTCAGTCATATGACTGAGTTGTTTGTTTGTGTTATGTAGCTGATCAGCAGGGACACAGAAACTGTCATATAACTGTTGAGTGTTTCCACTCTCTAGCTATTCTTTGTTCATTGTATTTGCTTTCTGTCTCTTTCACTTCAGCATTTGCAGGCCTTGTTCTCCTTTTCCTCATGCTCTCTGCTCTTGGTCCGCTCTGCGGCATTTACACTCATATAGGAGGTCGACCTGTAGACAGGAAGCTAATTAGTATTGAAGGAATTCCCTGTGGTAGCATTTCCAGTGCTTACTCGTGTGTGCGCATCTTTGACTTGTGTGTATCACCAGCAGCCATGCTTCAGTGACCAGAAAAAGAAAACCTCCAACCTGGAGGCTTATGTCAGGTGGTTTAACAGACTTTGTTACCTGGTGGCGACAGAGATCTGCATGGTGAGTGGCAAATGTCTATCTAGTCCTCATTTTGTATTTCACTCATGAATCATAAATAAAGCGCAAGAAGATGGATGGATGGATGGACGTATGAATCAGACATTTTTTAGACCATTCAAATAAAAATAACTGGCAAAGATGTGTGCATTCTGTACTACACTATACTGTACAACACTGTCTGTACTGTACTATGCTATACTATACATTACTGTACAATACTATACTGCTAGACTATTATAATGTACTATTCTATAATATCTATTTTATCATTTTAAATGATTATAATGTGTATTACAGAATCACTCAATATTGTCGTTACTATATCATTCGTATTTATAAAAAGAGTGATAGAAAGCATGCATACATCATTGGCAGTAATATTTATTTGTTACAAATCATTGGTGCCACCTAGTGTTCATTTCCTGCCATTGCATCTTTGATTAAGGATTCTATATGAACTAGTGCTTGTGATAATGTGTTGAAAATGTCGTCAAATTGTGGTGTGTGTCATGTGTCTCATGCAGCCTGCAAAGAAGAAGCAGAGGGCCCAGGTGATAGAGTTTTTCATTGATGTAGCCAGGGAGTGTTTCAACATTGGGAATTTCAACTCCCTCATGGCCATCATCTGTGAGTCTTTTAATTATACGCTTGATTGGAAATCCTGTAACTTTACAACGTGTTTATAGTTCAAATCCGTCTCGTCCCATAGCCGGTATGAACATGAGTCCTGTGTCACGGCTGAAGAAAACTTGGGGCAAGGCCAAGACGGCCAAGTTCTTCATCCTGGAGGTAAACACGAGGCATCCAGTCACAGCGGGAGCTGCAAGGCAGGTAACAGCATGAAGCAGTGTTTCCTTTTGCCTCGACAGCATCAGATGGATCCGACTGGAAATTTTTACAACTACAGAACCGCCCTGAGGGGGGCCGCACATCGCTCTCAGACTGCCAACAGCAGCCGAGAAAGGGTAGGGCTCAGCTGTGTGCCGCTGCTGTCACTCTGATTTGAGTATTTATTACCTCCTCCTGTCTGTTTCCTCAGATCGTGATCCCATTCTTCAGTCTGCTGATCAAAGATATTTACTTCCTAAATGAAGGATGCGCCAATCGTCTGCCCAACGGGCACATCAACTTTGAGGTGCAATGAACAAAGCCTTGAAACGTATTCAAGGGAGAAAACTGTACTTTGGAGCTTTTAAAAGAGAACGAACCAGAGCCCTCTCCAAAAAAAACCCAAAAACCAACACATTTTTATCTTTTTTAAATACAAAAAAGTACTTTATTAATTTGTCTAAAAGGTCATGATGATGCAGCTTTGTGCATATAAATAGTTCCTTGTGGCTTCATCCATACATTTTCCCACATCTGTATGCAAATATCTTTTTTAGAAATTTGTAGAGCTTGCAAGGCAGGTTGGAGAAGTCATGACATGGAAACAAGTGGAGTGTCCATTTGAGGAGGATCAGGCCATCCTGCACTACCTCCACACTGCCCCCATCTTCAGTGAGGACGGTGAGTCTACCCACCATGTATTTTTCATTATAATAGAAACTCTTCATCATCGTTCTTCATATTTTTCAAATCCGAAACAATCTGTGTCTTCAGGACTGTACCTTGCCTCCTATGAGAGTGAGAGTCCAGAGAACCAGGTAGAAAAGGACAGATGGAAAGCACTCAGGTAGGAATCTGAGCATTGCCCTGATGAGAGCTGCAGTCCAGTTTGAACTTGATGGTGGATTTATTAAACAGCTTGTCTTTCATCCCTGTAGGTCTAACGTTCTGGGAAAGACATGAGGCAGCTAACCATCCCACCGGCAGGGGGAATCGCTGTGTTCTCATTGCACTAAAATGAACTATGAAGGAGCCAAGCTGGTACTTAGGTGTTTTTCTATGAAGTAGTGATGAAATGATGAACTGGATTCATCGAGAACAGTGTGAAAATAATTTAAAAACATTTTTAAAAAAGCATTGCAGCATATTACATTAGCGTGTTGAGATACAGAGTATGTTGGCGAAGGAAACTGCTGTGTTGTGTGTGTTTACTCTGTGATATGTTTACTACCACTGAGAGTATAGTTACAGGGAAAAACACTTTATAAAAATGAAATTGCTACTGATGTTTTTGTATTTGCTTCTCTCCCGCTTTCTCTCTCTTCGCTCCACAGCCTTCGTAGGGATTTTATGTGACTTTTTTTTTCCTTTTGGTGTAATGTACTGTAATAAAGCTGAGGATGTGAAGGGCGCTGGATAGCCCATATCAGCTGTGTCACTTCGAGCAAGACGAGAGGAAAGTGTGTGTCTGTGTGTGTGTGTCTTGCATGTAAATGGCAGGAAAAATCTCCTCTTAGCTCTCCATGTGTTTGTATTTATTGCTTTATTTTGTGCGTTGGGAAACATGAACTAACTTTTCACAAACTGTTTACTCCTTTTGAAGTGTTTTGTGCCATTAAATGCAAAAAACGCAGTATAGCTGAAAGGACAATTCTGGTTCTACAACACCAGAACCTATTTTGGGCCAAAGTTGCTCCTGTGTTCAAGTCAACAGGATTAAAAGGAGTGAAAATTATTGAAATCAGTTCGATCATGAGCAAGAACGTTCGCCATCTGCAACCTCGGTAAGGTGCTTGCAGTTGG
The DNA here is from genome assembly GCA_901007665.1 of Aeoliscus strigatus. Lineage (NCBI taxonomy): Eukaryota > Metazoa > Chordata > Actinopteri > Syngnathiformes > Centriscidae > Aeoliscus > Aeoliscus strigatus. The sequence goes on along the minus strand of CAAKHB010000043.1, from coordinate 120,483 downwards.
ACAAGCTCCGACTGTTATCATCACTGTCACACAGCGTCATAGAGGATCCTGACAGAGATAGACCACTTTCATGACAGACGAAAATAAACACTTAGTGACGATGATGTTGCAGCTGTTTTCTGGTATTGGTCCATTTACAGTCATTTCAATAATTTACAGTCATTATTAAAACTAACACATGGGCACAACAGCTGAAAATACCAGTTTTGCTCCAGCAGCCACATGCCAGGTGTAGATTGTGTACATTTACCCCTCATCTTTCTGCTCCCAGGAAGTTTTGCTCTGACTGACGTTCAGTTGTCTGATATATTTATGGAGATTTCTGTGCTGACAGATTTATTGTTTTTATTGTACCTTTCCTTTCCTGAGTATGAAGTGGAATGGCATGTTATGACAGGTATCGAAGTGGTATTAAGAGCACCCACCTTGTATAGACTACTACTGCAGACCATGTTTGGTAAGAGCTGACACTTGTGCCATATGAATTGGTGGTTGTCATAACGATTCAGGTTCCTGTTGAGATGTGCTTTAGGTTTTGCGGGACTGTCACTGAGCTTTGTTTTTCGGTCGTTTTGTTGTGCTTTGGGATACATTTCAAAGGAGGCGGAAGACAAGCGGTAAGGCAAATGGAACTGTGTAATTATAAGGCTTTTAAAATCATTGTTTGCTTTATTGATGTCAGTGTTTTCTCTTAAGAAGCATCATTGCCTCTCAGCAACAAACTGACTGTAAATTGCCTTCCTCGTTTCCTGTAACACATTCCCCAGATAAGTTATGACCATAGAGAGCCAGCAATGTGACATTGAACTTTGCCATTCAAGATGACCAGTTTTAATAAAATTCTGCCTGTGTGGATCGAGTGTTTTTAATGGCAATCAACATCACCAACAATTACAGGACTGCTCCTTTTAATGTCATTGCACTGCCGATTCTCAACTTTTGCATAATTTATGAGGATTTATCGAATGAAATGTCATTACGTCTTACATGTATGTTGTCCATGTAGGATTCAAATACAGAAACTTTCATGGGAAAACTTTGAAACAGAACATCAGGACAGAATGTCGTTAACATGTCGACAATGCTGTGCCAGCGACTGACCAGCACCCAACACTGTTTCTGATGTGTGGACTCATTCAACTGGCTGTAAAGTAAATTCAATGTGATCTCATCAGACAGTCAGAGTCAGAACAAATCTTTAGTGATTACTTTGCTACTTCATGACAAACCTCTACATGGTTGTGATAAAGGTCTACCAGTTCACTGAAAGTGTCATTTCATTTTTTTGGATTTCATCACAGGGTCACATGAAGGACAGACAACCATTCACTCTCACATTCTCTCCTACGGGCAATTTAGAGTGACCTATGAACCTCAGCATGGTTTTGGAGGTGGGAGGAAGCCAGAGAACCTGGAGAGAATCCACGCAGCCAACTGTGTGGTCCACTTGCAGAAACAACACAAGACATATTTGTTCATAAGACACAGACTTAAATAAAATGTCTGCTATCGTGTATATTGTATAAAACGATCCACTGATGGGGAGCTTTTGCGGTTTGTACCTCTGGGCCACATTTCAACAACACTTCATTTAAGGCAATGATCTCAGGAGCTACTATAATTGAAAACGAGTGACAAAAGAACGACACCAATGGACAAGTAAAATCTGCTGATTCCTTGAATAGAACAATATTAGGGGAAGCAGTGAATTACATTTCTCATTAATTGGATGTTTTACTTAGTTTTAATAACGATCCCAGGACGAATACAACTTGACAGCCTCTCAGACCTCATGGGAAATCTGCAACAGCAAGACGGAGACGGAGACAGTCTATTTTCAGTCTTTCATTTCCTCTCCACCGGAGCCAAATGTGATCTGGGCCAGTTTTGTGTATGTCTCAAAGTGCCTGGATGCCAGGTAGGTGCCGAAGAAGGCCTGGAGGACCAGGACTGCCCTCATCCTCCTCAGGATGGGCCTGGAGAGGTCCACCCAGTACCGCAGCACAGCGCCCTTCTCCGGCATCGGGGCTGTGCTGTACCTGGATGCGAGGCCGACATTGACAGGCAGGGCTAAGATGATGGGATACACACCACCGCCGACCACACCGACAAGTGCCCCTCTCAGCAAGGCACACGTGGGGCAGTTGAGGTCCCCGGACATGAGGGGGCCGGAAACGGCAGCGTTGTACAGGGCAAATGTGGTGAGGAAAGGCAGCACGGCCATCGGCAGGCTGGAGGTGACCGCAGCCTGGGACACGTTCAGAGCTCTTCGGTACAAGCTGTTAGACACCAGACCCGCCAGTGCGCCGTTTCCTCCCAGATATATGGGGCCGTACGAGAAGAGTTTCTGGTCAATGTCAGGCAGCCGCTCGAAATTCTTCATCAGCATTTCAGCGATAACAGCTCGTTTGAGCCCCATTCCAGCGCCGCTCTCCGTCTGGTTTCCCGACATCTTTCAAATCGTTTATGCGCCCCAGTGTTCCACGTCTACGACCACAACAACCTGGGGATCACATTAGACAAACGGTGGTGCGTTTTTTCGTTTTCAAGTCAGTGAGCAGACATGTTTTACCCACAAGTCTGAGTGCAACAATATCGAGCAGAATATTTTACCCTGAGCGCGGACTGTTAGGATGTGCTCCGAACATCAACTCTACCATCATCGTACTTTCGTGGCTTCTGTTTCCTTTACTGATAACCTCTATGTAAATATTGTTCAACGCCATTTACTAATATTAAAAGTGTACCAAATGGATATAATACTACTACTAACACTGTGAAATGTGTATGAATGTATGAAATATGTAAAGATACCATACATTTATACAAAAGCATGTCCAGAAAGCTATCAGAAAAGTAAATTAACACAGGAAACTGGGTTTCAAGCTGATACGTGGGTATAACGTATTTATTCCTGAACTTTCTATTTCCCTATCCTCGTTTGATGAAAACAACAACTTGGCAAATGAAAGTAATCTTGATACTTTGTAGGCTGTGTAGTTTGTGTTGACCTGACAGAAAAAATCAGGGCAAATAATCATTCATTTTCCGCGGGCGTGGTTATTGTCCGTTGCGTCATAACCCTTTTTATAACGTGCTTTTGAAGAAGGTCGCCATCTTTGAAGAGGATTACTCCGTGATAATTGTCTTTAGTTTCGAAAGAACTGCCATATTTATCACCACGTCATTACAGGACTTATAAGTAAGGTGAGACAAATGCTTGTACACTAAGAAAATGTACTTCAGTCGGTAAAATCGTCTCTGCCGTCAATGTTCTCCATATTCAGCCGTTAACGAAGCTCCACCGACGTTCGTCGCAAGGCCAATATGGCTGCTGTGGGTGTTTGCCTAAACAAATACGCGATGTTTTCTCTTGGATAACACAATCCGGTTTCGTGAACAGAACGGTATTAACCTATTAGTATTAACCTAAACATACCAGCTGACCTGTTGATCACGTTCTCAAAGGTGTTAAGGATCAGTGCTAGTGTTCTAAGTTCGACGGCCTTTTGGTCGCTAATAAACCCGACATTTTACCCCCTTCGACTCGGATCTGCTTGTTGACAATCTGCTCCCATAATACTGTGAATCTGTAAGATGCTCGCATGGAATATCACTGATATATTTACTTAATGTATATATGTGGTTACGATGAATTTGTCTGACTGAACATGCAGTGTTGACTTTGTAGCTAACGAATAGCTATAGCAGTTCTGTACAAAGGCTACAGACCAAATTATTACTGAATACATTTGATGTAGGTTTGTTCTGTTAAGCTGTTGGGCCTTTGTAGATGTAGATCCCAGTTTATTGATATGCTGCCAAATTTTGTAGCATAGTGTTTCTTCGACAGTACCAAAAGAACTGTAAAAGCGTAATTCCATATTTTTGCTCTTTCTGCAGATTAAATCATTGTTAAAAGATATTTATGCCGCCTTCAAGTTGTGAAAGAAACTTAATGTGTGGCTTTTGTATTTGCATACTCTATGGACTTAAAATATTTTTTTTCTTTAGTCCTCGGTTAAATGGTATCCTTTTGTTGTATTTCACTTTTGTAGGATGATTACGCAATTTCCTTTTTAAATTATATGAATGCTTATTAATATGCACATTTTCTAATTTGTTATTGCAATGGTGATAGGAGCTTCTTCACTTGCAGTTCATTTGCAATGGCGCTTTCAGCAACAACTTTGGTGGTTTTAACAATGGACTAGTTTTATGCTTTATCAACGACAATAACATCTTCCAAAATATGTAATTTCTAACATGATTATGTCTTCCAGATGCGCCACTCAAAGCGAGGCCACTCCCCAGGTGTTTGGCTTGATGAGTACAGCTGGGAAGAGAGGATGGAGAGTCGCAAACGAAGGCAACGAGATTCACACAGCAGTGAAAGAGAAAATAAATACAGGAGAACTCACCATCACCACAAAACCTATGAGGGGTAAACAAAACATGTCTTTCTAAAATTTTTTCATGGGTTGGAAAGACCAAGCTTGTTTTTGCTTGTTCTAAGCAAAGTTTTTTGCTCTTCTGTGACATCTGCTGGTCATAAAAGAATCATGCACCAAACGTATCTGACTTTGCTTCACAACCTCTAGTTGATGTATATTTCTGTTTTGATCCTGTTAGTTGCTTCATAATTTAGATGGTAGTGACCCTCATGATTTGCAGCAAACTTGCCAATACATAGATCACAACGTCAGCCTCCATCTCCCATCATCCATCTGCAGTAGGTCTTGACAGTCTTGAACAGTATTTTTCCTCAGTTTTTTTGGTGACATTTTATTTGTCAGTCAGTACTTCTCCACCTTTTTGAGAACACACATTGCATCCATGAGTCTGTTGTGCCAAGATTTTGCTTTGCTAGTGAAGTAGTATTGACAGCTTTGAACCACTTTGACCCAGCCGCCCGAAGCAGTTACTGCTTCATACTTCATTTGTCACATGACTTGGCCCACATCAAAGCAGGCTTTGAAGCAGTGGTTCAAGGGAAACGCATCGATGTCAGCGGGCCGTCGCTATAGGAAAGTGATGTGTTTGGAAATGGCTATTAGTCCTCTAAATGTAGTCTGTCAAGTATGACATTTATCTCTTTGTCTCTCAAATTACCCGATCAGTTACAATTATTTGGTCCATATATTTCACCAAACACAGGGAGGTTGGCTTGAAAAGTACCTACTCTCAGGGTTGATACAGTACATATGTCTTCACTGGGTGTGTATGGCTATCCTTAAGCTTTTATTAGATTCGCAGCACTTCTAGTCTAAATTTAAATTTTGTAGGGAGGCAGACTATCCAATTGGAAGAAAACTGACACCATCAAGTTCCAGTTCATTGGTCATATTTAGCTGCGACCGGAACTGGGGTGGGTGCCTGAAGGGTTATAGAACCCACGTAGGGAACAGAAATTTGGTCAACCAATATGTGTGTGAAACAGAAACTTTCTACTGACCCTTCTACATAACCTCATACATATCATTCTGTTGTCCCCGGTATAACAGTCTCCTTGTCGAGTGTCATGTGTTGCACGTGTTAACTGGTCAGACCCTGGTGTCCCCGGGCATCAGGGTGCCTGCCTCTACAAGTTAATGTTGTTTTACCTGGACCATGTCCTTGTCGTGAATTGATTTGTGTGTGGCGATTATTTCTTTGAATGCCTGCAGGCTCTTCCTGGAGACCCGCAGTTTGAACCAGAGGCTGGAGTGTCAGGAAGAGAGAACCCGGGACCGGTCTTTTCTCATGGACCATGAAGAGGACAGCCGTGATGGTGCTTGCAAAGCCAGAGATCGTGACTGGCATCACTACAGCAAGTCATCTGGTAGAAGTGGGCGCAGCGGTCGCAGTAGACGCAGTCGGAGAAGCAGACACAGAGACAGAAGGAGAAGACGTAGCCACTCCCCTCATAGATCCTCCACGGTATGGGAAACTCCTTCTCCTCTCTTCCTGCTCTGTCTGTACCAGCAAAGTCAAAAGGGTCATTTTCATTGGTGTTTCGCCAATGCTTAACACTGTTATTTCTGTGAGCAACCCATCATAAGTAACAATGATCCATTAATCAGTGGGGCTAGGAAAAGTAAGGAATTATGTGTTTTTAGGATTACAAAGTAGACTTAGTGCTGAAATCTTAGTGTGCTGTTATGGTGTATTATTTAAAAAAAGCTCTTTTGGAACATGTGCAAATTCTGTAATCACTCACGTTCACTTTTTTTCCTGTTCTACTGTGAGAAAGTCTCATCTGAAAATCTTGTTGCCATGTTTTTCTTCTGTAACACACACTATGTGGTGGCTGGCGCCCAATTTCTCTGATGGGGCTGAATTTGAATTTGCTGCTCCGTCCATTCGCCTGGCGGTGTTACTGAACTGGCCGAATCTATCCACCCCTACACCTCCCCCTTGGCCTGGTTGAATGAATGACGATGTCGCATTGTGGTGGCCTGGTGCTGGCTGGATGATGGGTTATTGATGTGATGGCGGATTGCGGCGGTTCCCGGGTGCAGAGGAGGAGCCATCGCCGCAGGAAAAGATCCAGGAGTGTTGAGGATGATGACGAGGGTCACCTCATCTATCACAGTGGAGACATGCTGAGAGCGAGATGTATAGAATATATACCTTTTTTTATCTCTGTTGTTCACTCTTTGTCTCTCTCACTTTTGTCTGGTTATAAATTCCAAACATTAAATTGAGACAGATGTATTTGGGCCTGTAGACATAAATTTCTGGTTAGATATTCAGTATTAACATACTTAGCATTGAGTTGTATGCCAGCATTGTTTATTGTAGTGTAGCTAAACAGTGTAGTAGCCAAAGGAAAGTATTTCACATCATCAGTGCTGCGTTTCTAACTTGCTGTTTCTATTTTCTGTAGATGAAATTGTGTGTACTCTAGGGGAGGGTGCCTTTGGGAAGGTCGTCGAATGTATTGATCACTTAAAGTAAGTTGAAATTATATTTTCCGTCTTTGACGCATTGATTGATTGATTGATTGATTGATTTTTAACGTTAAGTAACATTTGTGTTTCAGTGATGGAGCTCGAGTGGCTCTGAAGATCATTAAAAATATAGACCGCTACCGTGAGGCAGCAATGTCTGAGGTAGAGGTGCTTGATAAGCTGAAGTCCCTCGACTCTCATAAGAGATAGTAAGTCACCGCACGCCACAGCAATCTGAAGAGCTAACGTGAAACGTTGAACACCCAGCCGAACCCTGTCTTTCCCTTCAGTTCCTGTGTGCGCATGCTGGACTGGTTTGAATATCACGGCCACGTGTGCATCGCCTTCGAGCTGCTTGGCCTCAGCACCTATGATTTCCTGAAGGAGAACAACTTTCAGCCTTTCCCCGTAGAACACATTAGGCACATGGCCTACCAGATCATCCGAGCTGTTCGATGTAAGTCATGGCCACCGAGGGTGCAGTGTGGTCTCCTCTTTGCCTCTAAATGGTTCTTTCCTTCTTTACAGTTTTGCATAAAAACAAGTTGACTCACACAGACCTGAAGCCTGAGAACATTCTCTTCATCGATTCTGAGTATGACATGGAGTACAATCCAGAAAAGGTAAATTATTTGTATATTTGATGAGAACAACAGTCCAAATGTTTTGTTTTGCTTTGTGCCAATGTGAGTGGCACTATTGCGCTTTCACCCTCAGAAACGGGATGAACGAACGTTGAAGAATGCAGATGTGAAAATTGTGGACTTCGGTAACGCCACATATGAACATGAGCACCACACTTCCGTTGTGTCCACACGCCACTACCGTGCTCCAGAAGTCATTTTAGGTGGGCTGCTGAATTAAAGTTCAGACTTGTCCTATAGTGGTCTGTGGATAAATAATTGGTGTCTTCCTCAGATCTTGGCTGGAATCATTCCTGTGATGTGTGGAGTATAGGCTGCATCCTCATTGAGTACTACCTTGGCTCAACGCTGTTCCAGGTACGTGGTTGCAGAGATCAGTACTGATATTCTTTGTTTATCAAAACCATTTTTCCTCCTCAGACTCATGACAGTAAAGAGCACCTTGCTATGATGGAGAGGGTCCTGGGACCCATTCCTACAAACCTCATGGAGAAAACCAAGTAAGTGACCAGCAGCGAACGAGCATGAACGGCCCCACATTTGGATTGGTAACAGTTGTCGTGTTTTGACAGGAAACAGCGTTATGTCCACCGGTCTAAGCTGGACTGGGATGTTCACAGCTCTGGTGGGAGATACGTCAGGAAACACTGCAAACCTCTTAAGGTAAAGAAATCTATATATTGGTAATAGAAGCAGTATTTGAATATTGTACTAAAGATCTACATACTGCTTTGTTTTTAATACTTTTTGCATATTAGTAAGTTAGAACCGATTAGTAAAAAACATGAACTAAATGGCTGATTTGTAAACACTGCTGACTGTGCCACATAACTTTCCCTAACCTCTCAACAGCATTACATGGTGTCTCAAGGCGAGGACCACCAGCAGCTGTTCGACCTCATAGAGCAGATGCTGGAGTATGACCCGGCCAAGCGCCTCAGTCTGGATCAGGCCCTCGATCACCGCTTTTTTTCCTGCTACCGCAAAAGCAGTAGCCGAAGTAGCAGCCGCATCAGCAAGAAAGAGAGACCAGGCTTGTAAAAGCTCTGATGTGTAACCATAGGCCTCTGCTGTCACCATCTGGATCCAGTGGTCAGTCCAGGCCTCCATTTCCTGAGTCTCCAAGGAGAAGTGAACTCTAGCTGACTGTATCAGTCCACTGCCCTGCTCTGCTGTCGTAGCGTGGTGCACACTGATGGATGCTAACTGATCACCTGCCCTAAGACCTTCTGGGGCGCAGGTACTTGACAGACTTTGTCGCAATGTCACCAACTGGTTCGAAAGCATACCAAATTCAATGTCTAAACATCAAACGGGATTTATCTGAACCTTAACCTTATGTGTGTCATAAAATACATGTTTGGAGTTTGAGTGCTTATGTACAACACATTTCCCTGTTATGTCTGCCTATTTTTAAAACCTGTTCGGATTTGAAAATCCTCCAGTGTGCATCAGGCGGTCGTTCATGTTTGTTGGAAATATTTTGATGTAAGAAACTGATTATTTATTTTCCATTGTAATTTAAATTGTCACTTCTGCTCACATACCGATAAAGCTGTTCTTTTTTTATTAATTCGTTGACAAGCCAAGCATTGTAACTGCAGACAGAAAACCTTGTACATAGAATTTGTCCTTTTTTCATTGACTTGTATATTTGACTTGAATATGCAACTTTTGCTTTATGTACTTTTCTCAATAAACAAAATTATGACAGACCTTTGTTTTGGTGCAGTTTCTGAGGAAACCTCGTGGGGGCAGTAAAGAACTTTTCAGTGAGATTCAGGATCAAAGCATCAAACCCGGATGACTACTCCATTAATTAGGTCCTAGTCCTCGTTCTGTCAACTGACAGGGACGAGAAAGCGAACGAGGACCGTTACTGTCATATATGCGAGTAGTTAGAACTTTGGACTAAACCTGAAGAGTTTGAAACCGAGGAGAATCAGGCTGTGACCATAAAGCCTGCGCGATCTATCAACCCAATCATTCCCTTCATGACCGTTGTATTTTAGAGAGATTGAGCTGTTGGTAAATTGTAAGAGGGTTGGCCAAAGTACAATGCTGTAAGTGTTGAGACGTCTTCAAGTGAACCAGAAGTCCAGTTACCTACGATTTAACCCAGCAAGATACAATACTGTAATGAACATTCCAATTCCTCACCAATGAAATAAATCAACGAATGGGGAATATCCTATTCCCCGTGTAGATGTTTTGACTCTAAACTGTGATAAAGGTTTGTGGAATCTGAGAGAAATGATCAAATCTTTAATAGAGCAGCAGTTTCATGTCGATCAGTATTTTACAAAGCAGCAGCGGTCAAAGCATACAACAACAACCACCACAATATTATTATTTCCACATTTCCACCAGAGAATCAAACCCAGCGTAAAACCCAGAATTTGCGCTCTTTACCCAGCTGTTGGAAACATTCATTTACTAAAGTTGGACAGTTGGAACATTCCTCAACAAACTAATCCCGTCAAACGCCAAATGATTCCGGCAGCTGTCAATCCGCAGCCTCCCACGTGCTCAGCGGGGCGGGCGCATCCCAACTTTTAGTGAGCAAACAACTGGATGGATTGCACTTGCACAGGCATGTAGGATAGTCCCACTCCCCTAAAGGATACCGCGACCTGCAAGTTAGGAGTTGCCTCTCCTCCGGTTAGTGCCCAGATCGCTCCCATCTGTTGCTGACGCAAACCTGGTTCGCACTGCTGCTGCTATCGCTGCAATACTCACTGCAGAAAGCACCCCGAAGCCCACGCGTGGATGATGGGAATGCGTTAAGTGGCACTAGTTCACTGAGACCTAGAGCATTTTGTTGTAGCGATACCCGATTTGACCCAAATCCCCCAGGAGCAGGACTTCAGCATGGATACTGACAGAGACTCTGTCGGGCAAAGGCAGCCAGTGTGCCAGTGTGCGTCCAAGTCCGCGGTCCAGCGGTGGTTTTCGGGGTTTCCCATCGCGCTCTGCCTACTGCTATCCTTGAGCTCCATCACCGTGTGTCTTTTGATGAGTTTCAAGACCTTCCTGCTGGAGAACCGTCTGCAGATGGAGCTGGACAAAGCGTCCGTCTTCCACCCGGCGCACAGCGCCTTTCTTAACGAGGATGGGACGCTGATTCCTGAGCTGAGCACCTCAGTGGGGGATCTGATAGAACAGGTACATGTAATCTGATGTAGATGTAAGTGGCATGTTGGCACTGACCCATTTGAATGTCTGACAGACGCACCGCGTGCCTGTGCGTAAAGTGTGCGTAAAAACCTAGAACATGTGCAGTTTACAAACGCAGCAGCTTGGCATTTTTTGGTAATTGTACCCTCATTATTCCCTTAAAATCCCCCATAATGCTTTACTTTAGGGATCAACCAGATTTGCAGCTGGCTAATTAGTTTGCAGTTAAAGATGTTTATAAGGTGACATAACCACTGATAGATGTCGAACTATAATTTCACCACATGGAAACTCTTCATTTGAGAGGTGCATGCTATGGGAGCATGATTAGGCTCTCCGAGTTGCTAGATTACAGTATAATCTTATTCCAATCTGACATTTTATCAGATGTTTTAATTAAGGCTATTTGCTGAGCCATTTTATCGCCAATCTTTAGCGCACAAAGTGCACAAATGTTTCTGTTTTCTACTTAGAATATAGTGATATTTGAGATGGGAGGTGACATTTTACACTGCTGTTTGTGTATCTCTTCAGAAAATGATGCTGCTGATGCCAAAAATGCGATCAACTAGGGATGTTGGCCCAGAGTGTTCCTGTCCTCCAGGTATTCACCTCTGTTCTTTGTGTCATTCTACAACCATCAGGCAAAACAAACACGACACAAATTCGGCTAAAGAAAAGTCCAGGCCTCACTGACCTTCTGTGAACCCTGATCTCCTGTCTGCCAGTGATGCTCTTTGGGTGAAGTTTGAACGTTTCTGGGTGTGCAGAGGATCGTGTGCCCTGCATTGGGCCCACACTGACAGCAGTGTTTGGGAGGAACGGCCTGTGTCAGTGGGGGAGCCTCCCTTTAATAGATGGAGCAGCCGTGTGCCAAGACTGGCCACGTTTGGCTTGTGGTGTTCATTACAGAGCTTGTGATCATTCCTAGTGTGAAGAACAGTGTGTGATTCACATCATGTTTCACACGGAGCCAGTGAATTTAAAAAAAGGTGTTTAATTGAGTTAAGGTGATGTTGCATGATATTTGTAGTTGACTTGCACCTGCTATGAGAGCGAAGCATCACCGATGAGACGGTGTATTTGGTTACTTTGCTCTACCTCGCCTATAATCACTCATCACAATATACTCTGGCTGAGTGTGTGTGAGTGTGTTTTACTGGAGCTGGCACTCAACTGAAGATTTGCCAGTTCATAGAGAAACAACAATCACTTACACACAAATCCTGCTGATTTATCCTGATTTATTTTTGTGTGAAGAAGTTGGAGCAGACGTTTGTCATATGCTTACTTGGAATTTCCTCTCCTGGCTCTTTGTTGTTGTTTGTTTTCCTCATCCTTATCTGTGGGTGTGAATATCCCTGCAACAACAAGAACAGGTGAAAGCGTTCACAAGTGGACTTTCTGGCCCGCTGTCAACACATTCTGTTTTCTGGTATGAAGTCTGCTGCTGCCCGCTGACTCAGTCTGGTTGGATTTGTTGTTTGCTCTGGATTCAGCAGATCTGGAACCACCGGTTCTGTTAATGCTAGTCCCCGTCCTTCCTCTTTCTACACACAGCTTGGTGGCTCTTGGATGTGTGTGATGTCACTGAAATGGCGTCAGTGTCTGCACCTTGTTCTTCCCTTTGCATTTTAATGCAATTACTTCATTAGAACATATTATTGTATCAGATGTTACGACCCATTTTCCTGTCAATTCTGTTAAACTGCTGTGTAATTAAGTGGTTTAGGCATTGAAATACAATCCCTCCACAGGCACTGCAAAGCCTATTTTAAGTCCTCTCTTTCCACTTTCTGGCCTTCAAATATGGTGTTTTGTTTTGAGTGAAACAAAAGGCTATTTTCTTTATTGCGGCTACAAAGTTTGAGGACGTGTACCGTCTTTATGTCTAAACAGTTTTGTTTCTCAATGTAAAATTGTTGCCCTTTCTCTGCAAAATAGGCTTCTTTTTAAAGAGGGTTTCTCAGTTGATAAACACAGATTTACTTGAGACATGATCTGGATATTGTTGTGTTCTGCTTGTTTTTACATTTAATACATATTAACCTGAGCTGTGTGTCCCAGAGTGTGAGTCTGTCTGGTTCTCTGTGCTCACTGTGGCTGTGTGCCTTGTGTGTGTGTGTGTGTGTGTGTTTGTGTCCCTGAGTTTTTGAGAGGCTGACAGAGGCACCTCTCTCAACACGACACTGTAAGAGGAGACCCTCTTCTCCCTTTAGCATCGAGTCGAGCATTCTGAAATCCCATCTCCAGGATCACAGGCCAAGGCATTTCTACTTGTATGTGTGTGAAAGACACACGACCACAAGCTGCATGAGCGGCATTTCCGCCATCAGTGCTATCTATGCCCTCCACAGGGTGCTCACCTTTTCTGCATGTATGATGACAGAGACCCAACAGGGGGCAGCACTTAAGCAGCAGCCCAGAATATGATACAGTACTTTTTATTTACACTTCAGTGTATGATGAGGATAAAAACAAATTCAAAAATGAAAGGTGAGATCAGTCAGATCACTTCAGTCAGGGCAGGCGGTCACAATGCAAACTCTAACCCAAGAGACATTTATTTCTCCCGTCCTCTCTTGTTGAAAAAGCATTGTGACACTTTTATGCTCACAGATGCGACAGTGGTCATAAAGGTCCTTACAAGCCTCATGTGTTTGCAATTAACACCCACCTATTCCCCCAAAACACACACACACACACACACACACACACACACACACACACACTAGCTTGTGTACACATTCATCACTTGCACATGAACACAACACCTTTATGGTACCATGGCTAATTAGGACCATGTGAGGGTTGTATGTGTCCTGTGTACGAGCAGTTTATTGTCATTTCTGCAATTTGCATTTAAAAGCTGTTTAACAGGTCTGTGCGGGTGTAGCCAGTCTGCCCACTCTTGGGCACAGACCCAAAAATAAATGCCAAGCAGAGACGGGCAACTGCCTGGGCAATGTTACAGTGATAAGTCCAAAGTTCGCTGCTATTGAATTTTGTTGACCACTTTTTTCTTCTCAGTATCTTTGATAGAATTTGGGAATTATTAGAGGTTTTCATAATAAAACATAATTCAAATGTATGTGTGTTAGCACACCTTATTATATTAATATATCACAAAATGTTTTATAGTGAATTGTTAAACGCAGTGATGCATGTGGGCTTGGCGAGTGTCCGAGCTCCTTCAGTAAGCGTCTTTGGTGTTCGTGTATGTGAGGGCTGGAGGTCAGACCCCTGTCTGTGCAGTCAGATCAATTTCCATCAGATAAGAGGTCATTAAGACATTGAGTGGGAAAACAGGCCCCCACATATGTGTGTATATGTGTATTTATATAATTCAGAGTGCATGTTCATCGTGGGGTTCCTTGACAAGTTCAACACATCCACATGCAGACAATAAGAGACAGTTTCCTGGCTGTTTTCTGCACCAAGAGCAGCTCCAAAATTCTCTGAACAACAGTATATGGTCTACTTCCATCAGCAGTGTGCTCCAGCTGCTGCGCCGCTCAGGAGCTGGATGGAGGCTCCACCCACTCCCTGCTCGACTTCCTGCTCTCCCACTTAGAAGAGGAGACGGGGAAAAGTCGGCTTTTGACAGAAGGTGACCCATGATGGGGCCAACCCCCCCCCCAGGGCTGCATTTGTTTCCAAAACTATAATAAATCGCACAGGAAGCTTGCAACTACCTATACAACCAATCACCACAGGAAGAACACATAAGCCGTATACGATCCATTAATGACCATTTTAAAATGAAACACAGGAAATTAGTTTCCATAAGTGGCCTCATTCTAGATTTGTTCCGCTCTACGTTGTTCCTATAAATTTTAATATACTGCAGCAACTGGCTGAGTGGGTGCATCTCTCTGTCCTTCTGTTTGTGTGACGAGGGCCTCAGTGACTGACTGCAATGGTTTGAATTCTCTCTATTTGAAGCGTGTTGTGATGAGGGTTACTGTTGCTGCAGGGAGGAGGCTTGGAACAGAAGACGAATATATAACAAGTCATGAAAAATAGTGGCCTTGCAAAGTATTTGACGTTTAAATGTAAATGCCTCCACTCAAAGCCATTTACCCTTTCACACTCACATTCACCCACTGATTACGCAGCAAGAGGAGCAATAAGGGTTCAGTGTCTTATTGTAGGACATCTGGGATTCAAACTTCCAATTACTGGCTCCTCTGGTATAACAATACTTTCATTGACAGTTTTTATATTTGCAACATGCTCATATACACGTCATTTACAGGTAAAAAAAATCTGCATTAACACATACAAAGCAACTTTACCTGTTAAGAAAAAAGGAGCATCTTCCCAGACACAAAACATTCAGTATTTATACCTGAATACAGTTGAACAAGCAGTGAAGGGAAACGTGTTTATTGGCAAAAACATGGTTAGATGTTGAAAACTGAGCTGCATCATCTGAAGAAGCCAAGAATTAAAACTCAATGCCAGTACAGCTGGGAGCTGAAAAGGTAAAAGCACAAATTCACTGCAGATTTCAATGAATGAAAAGAACAATGAGAGTTTACCGGCAGTCATACAATAATAATGAAAAAAGTGAAATTGTTTTCCAGCATAAATAAGAAAAGAGTTACACTGAGGACATTGTTGTTGTTTTTTTTGTGGTGGTTGTTAACAGGAAGGAAGTAAACTAATGCTTCTCTTTTCCTCTCAGCCTGATTTATATGAAATGTTACAGACCACAGATATGTCCTACAGCCCAACACTCACTCGTCTCATGTCCTCAAGTTACTTTTATCCTACAGCTGCTGCCTCTATAATTTTCATGAAAATTTGTTACTAATTTTGACATCTTGTTCTTACATGACAGAGGACTTTGGAACGTCTTTGTGTACTTTGATTACTCTGCAAGTTTGTGTGTGGAAGAACATGGCAACGGAAACGGTTTCTATTGCTATGGTTTCAGAGGCTGAGTAAGTACATGCTTGGCGTCCAGGTTTTTGCATGGATGGAGCAAATCTGCCAGACATGCATCACTAATTTGGTGTATACAAGTTCTTTTACGTTCTTATTAAACACTTGCAAACAAGTGATCTGCTTTTTCTGAATGCATCTTTAAACCTTAATAACTGTCTTTGCTTGTAAAGATTTGAACTATCCATCACCAGGAAAGCAGGAAATTACCTAAGCAGGTATGACTTTTTTAAAAATATATATGTTTCCGAGTTCATGGAGACAAACGCATTCACCCATACACACACACACACACACACACACAAAATATTTCCAGACTCTCGCGGCCTCTGATCATCCTTATTAAAGTTAGCTTTGTGAAACCACAGTGCTTAACAGCAGCGCCAACATTCTTCCTCTTGAAAAATAAACAGCTGCACAGGCCGGCCATGCAGGCCGTAGCTGATGAAGACTGCATGGACCGGCAAGGAACACCCAGGCTGAAGTGAATCATGAATGCAAACTGAATGCAATGATCTGTCACAGGTCTACTGACGTAACATCACAGTGGTTTTGTTTTGTCCTCATGTGTTTGGTGATAGTGATGCTAACAGTGCTAGCAGTGTTTTCCCGGGTGAATGGAGGAAGTGCAGTTTGTGAGGACCTGTTCACACACGTTCAGCATCAACTGGGGTACAGCAGGTGAACAACAGTTTCTAGAGAAACATTTGACACTGTGTTAATGATTACTGTGGCTGTTGTGTACAACACGGAGCATTTAGAGTGAATGACTACGTTTACATGCAGTCAAAATTCGGGTTAAAGTCAATATTCCCGTTACAGGTTATTCGCAATAATCTGTTTACATGCGTGAGCGAACAGGGTTATACTTGTTCACATGGTAATTGTAATCTATTGAGATATCTCAATAATCAGCCACGTCTCAACGTGTGGAGAACATCATGACACAATTCCCGCTTCTTCTTCCTGTATCCAAATCCGAAACAACAAGAACAACAGGAGCGCGGCGGATAATGAACAATTCGGTAGCAATTGGCCTCATCCTCTTCTTCTTCTGTAGTACGCCTTTTTCAGCGTCCTCCAGCGGTCCTTGATCTGGTCTGGTGTTGTTACAAATCCTGGTTCGCATTCACCTTTTTGTAGATGTCGCTATCTCTGTACTTTCTACCATCTACAAATACCTTAATTTTCATGTGTTGCATTATATTTATGAAATAATGAGTCTCCTCCTCACTCCAACCGTGTGACATGGTCTTTCGCTTCGCCATGATTGCAAGTACTTCCTGGACTCAAAAGAACATGAGCAGAAAACAAATTCATGTCCCTTTTGATGCCGACAACCAATAACCCTAAAATTTAAATTTAGGTTAGAGAAGGAGTAACCCAGGGACCATACTGGGTTTTTAAAAGCTGGAATGTGAGCATATACGGGCCTTTCAAAGGTGTAATTGGTGTTTACATGACTGCGCATGTAAACAGAGTAAGTGTTTTCAAAATGAGATCAGTCATGTCATTAACACATGCCTTTAAAATAAAACTAGAGCTGCTGCTCGTAGAATTCCTTTCTAATTCATGTCATTTGAAAACAGCCGTTGTTTTAAGCAGACCAGCATCAAAAGTAGAAAATGGTGTGCTAAACCACAAATGTAATTTACTTATCCAGGACTTTTTTCCTTCAGAAGGTTTTTACACAACTGGGCACAAGATTGAAAACACGCCAGCAACTATTTGTCCCATCTCATAAATCCACTTTGCGCCGAGGAGGCAACTGTAGGTCACAGTGGCACAAGAGGAGCCGATCCGTTTGCAGGTCTGTGCTCCTCACAAATCTGTACGGCCGAGCCCAGGTCTGATCGGAGGCTCTCAGTCTTCCTATCACAACCCAGAACTTCGTGCTGATGAAGTTAGAAGTTCATCCTTCTTTAAACAATCATGAAAACCTGGACTGCTTGGGTACATGCTGCCCACTGTCAATCAGCAGACTTTATGCAAGTAACGCCTGATGAAGGCTTTTATTTCAAGGTGGTACGAACCGGTAAACACATATTTGAACATACATACTTCAAATATGTAAGTTTCACACAAATTCAGTTTGTGCTTCAAGATTAAAGAGCTGCATTTAAAACTATACCAAGCACATTTTAATTGGAAATTTCCTCGTAGGATTTTCTTTTAAAGGAAATGGTCCTGCTTCCTAACCCAAACCATGAACAGTACCTCTTATAATGCCACAGTCATTTACCAAAATACATCAAGTAATGAGCTTCAGCAACAGCCAGTAGTCAAGGAATGAAGAGGCAAAGAGCTCGGAGAACACTGTGGAACAGACACAGCGTAAATGTGGAACCCATTACGATGTTTGGTTTAATTATCACAAGTGGCAGGTGACAAGGTGAATAGTCTTTTAGTGCAGGAGCAGAAAAAAAAACGATTTAATACCATCACACACCTCCGGCTGGCAGCAGTGTGAGGTCACACAGTCTCCCACCTCACTGCAGCACTGTTATGTGTATGAGCCTGCTCCATTATTCAACTGAACTCCCATATTTGAAAAAAAAGGTAGAATATCAGCATATTTGCCCAACAGAATTGAAGAGAAATGTCATCGTCTGTTAAAACGTCCAGTGGGTGAAAATGCATTGAGATGTGTATTTTCAGTATCAGATGGTCTTTTAGATGGCATTTACAACTCACTGGCCTGTCAGGAATGCAGCAGGGCTGAATCGAGACTCACACGAACACACCTGGATTTATTGGACAGATAAGATCTCTGGACGTGAACCCAGACAAACAGGGAGGGAGACGTGGAGCAGAGGTTATCATTCATTCCTTCATCGCTCCCAGACACGACGAGCGACCACAGCTCTCAACAGGAGCCGCTGGGTGCTGGAAGTGAGACGCAGAGCACTGGTGCTCCAGATGGTCCGAACATGCTCCTGCAACGTGAAAGCCCCTTGACAGCCTCGTCACTCTGCCAGCACCTCTTTAATGAGAACTGCTCCTTTGAATGAGTCCTCAGCATCACTGGTCCATGTTATTCTGTCATAACAGAGAGATGGGGGGGTGGAGGTTGGAGCAGAGGGCAGAACAGCTCTCAACAACTTAACACCACCGTCTGGGGAGGGGTCTATTAGCGAGCTGTAGCGAGCCTGCTTTGTCTCTCAGTTTGACCTCTTCTAATGTGTGTCGCATCTTCTTGTCCCTTAGTTTTCTCGCTGCCTCCAGATGTCTTTGTCGTTTACAAATGGCATCATTCCTTTTTGGTCTCTTTCCTCCTGTTCCTCTTGTATATGTGAGGCAGGCTGGGATCTGGATGGCCTGCGGCTGTTTTACCTCCTCAGTGTGTATACATTTTCCCTGAAGTTCAGCCAGGAGTGAGGTTTTGGGGGTTGTAGATGGAAGCACGCACATTGTAAAATGAAGAGATGCAGAGGGACGTTCACAGGTTAAGACGGGTGCTTCCTCAGGTGTGTGTAACCCAGCAGGCTAATTTCCTGAGTTTAGTGACAGAAACAATAACACAGCTTTCAGTTTTGCTGAGACAGAGAAAAATTTCAGATGTTAAAACAGACAAGAGGCAAAGGTATCCAACCTTATGTAGTACATTTATGGCTAAAAGGTTGATGTTTTACATCACCAGCCAACAAATACGTACCTCCAACATCACAACATCTGGAACCCTGGAATTTAGCATGTTAGAAGCACAATCCAACCGGTCCGTTTTCCTCACTGGGGCGTTGGCTCAACAGTGGTGTCAGAAAGAAGTTGTTTGTTTTGAGAAGGATGGTTGGAGAGCAGTCGTCTTCACCTGTACTCCCTGCTGTGGCCTCTGTCCTGGTATAGAAATCCAAGTTTCCAACGTGGTGTTTCCACGTACTGAACATTACAGCAGGTCATGAAGGCTGTTGACAAAGTCAGCTTCAAGCTCACGCTGAGTAAAATCTGATCCGAACAGAAATGAAGCCACTGCATTCTTTAAACTACCATCATGATCATGTGTAGATGAGGTGACGCAGAATTCCACAGGAAAGAATTTTCATACCACACCAGAGATCTATACTGGATGAATGTTTTTTTAAAATTTCCCAGTTACTGAGCCTGGCTTTGTGCAGTGTTGGGGAGTAACCAGTAACTTGAAACAGCAATACATTACAAAATGAACATAACTACAGACAAATGTTTAATTAACATGTCAATACTTGTAATGGGAATTGATTACAATTTTAACATCCAAACAATGTCAGTAAAAACCTAGTCTACATATTTAATCATATTAGTTTTTGCCCTTATTTTGTATGTGAATGAATGATAATGATGATGCGGTGAAGGATTTTCAAAGTGGTTTGACAGTAGCCACTGTGGATGCTGCTGAAAGGAAAACACTGTCCCATCTCAACATTTGAAACACTCATTGACATTTGGAAAAGTCATGAAAAAACAAGCACATGTAATAAACCACATGACTTTGTTATTCAATAGTTTGACTACTATTAAATTTATACAGGTAGAATGAACCATCATCACACAGTTTTACGAAACCTGCACTTCCTCCACCTTTATCAAAGAACAGTGGCTGTCAGCTTCGCTCTGCATCTAACTGTGTGCCAAAGCTTCACTCGGACTGAAGCTTTTTGCCAAACGCGAGGATATCTGACCATATAATTCTACTCCAAAATTACCCCGACGGGATCTGACCACTGGCAGAGCTTAAGTATGAGCATGAATCTGTGTGTAAATTCTAGTATCTGTGCTTGTGCTTATCAGCAGATTTCCAGGCTGATGTTGCAGTAACGGTGTGATAATGGGCGTTAAATAAGTGTTAATGAGCACAGAGAGGTGGACACATACCGCAGCCTACTGTCGTTAAATCAAAAGCACTGTGTCCGTGGAACACTGTCACTGTCCTCAAGGCCAGATGGGAGTAGTGTGTGTGTGTGTGTGTGTGTGTGTGTGTGTGTGTGTGTGTGAGGAATATACTGCACATGTCGAAACTTTTTATCAGTGTTCCGTCTGTTTTATGCATATTGAGGAAAAGTTAGTGTGTGTGTGTGTGTGTTCCTGTTGTATTCGTGAGCCCGCATGCTGACTTACCTCGTGTTTGTGTACGTATCACTTCTCTGAGTGTATGTGTGCCTTCATGTCTGCATCCACCATCGAACAGCCTGGACTCTCCAGTGCCAGCCTCTGCAGAGACGTCTTATCTCTGTACTCACTGTTCCATACGGAATCAGAATAAAATGAGTCCTGATTGCATTTTCACAGTAAGAGAATATCACAGATGTCCAGTTAGCTCGGGTTACACTGGAATATCTGGATTGAACATGTGGAAAATCTATTACCCCCCCGCTCCCCAACGATTCCTTTCATTTTCTTTCTTCTGTTCTAATTTTTTGTTTTCTCTGCCTTATTTTCTTCCACATCTGGTAGTTCTGGTCGTCCACTTTCAGCTCACAAATGCAAGTCGTTTACTCATTGTAATATAGCTGGCATAGATCCTGAAGGTATTGAAGCATTTATGTGTGTGGATGCGATCTAACCACCATGTAGTTAAGCATTGTGTGTTTCTGCGTCTCTTACAATCTAGCTGACACAGTGTTACAGCTCAGGAGTTGTGGCCTTGTCGCACTTCAAGGAGGCTGCTGCGGTTTTAACAAGGCAGCAGAGTCCACAAATGCTTTGACACACACACACACACACACACACACACACAGAAACACACAAATGCAAGAATAGTACTGTCTCCATTGAACTTACATGGAAGCTGGACCTGAGAAGGCCCTTTTGTCATGATTGTTTATTTACTTGTGGTTGTGATTCGGAACAATGACAAAGACAAAAATGAGGCGAAAAGTGAAGCATCTTCTGGATGAAAAATACAACAGACATGTAATATGATAAGTTGTATCTGCTGTAATTTAAATTACGCAGTTTTTTGGGTTATTTGACAAATATGCTGTTATTGCAACACTATGCTGGCATGCTGTGCTGCAGGCGTTCCGCTGAGCTCCATATGATTGCTTCGAAATGAAAGCAAATAGCCAAACAATGAGCTGGGCTGTTTAATGCACGGATTAAACCAAACAAGTATGTGTACACGACTATAACCGCTGCCTTTTAAATGGGAACTTGTTTATAACACACGATGGGCCAATAAGGTTCCTGACAAACCAGGCTGGTCATCATAAAACACACTGTTGAGAGTCACTGCCACACCACCAGGGTGAAAACGTGAATAAATACAAAGAAAACGACAAGAAACTGTATACGTTTGTGGCCTTGCTCTCTCATGGAAGAACAGCAGCCTGAATGGTCTGATATGTCACTGTTACAATTAACATGGAACTCACCGTCAATCCATGAACACAAGTTCCACATTTCACTCCATCCCATGGAAACACATCGGACATGTGTACCCGGACAGACACACGTGAAAATCTATCTGTCTGGTACAGGAATTCATTTGCAAGGACGATCAGCTGATTTTATTTTAGCTAATTACAAGTGAACTTTTAAACTCTGTTCTCACATCTCGCTCTCCATCTCTGTTTCCTCCTCTCTCACTGGAAGACAGACAACAGTAAGTGGAGCATAAGTACCCAGATGCTTATCTTTCCTGTGCAGGACTTTTTTTGTTGTTGTTGCTCAGCGCACCTCTAAATGTATGTGTGTAAGTTATACTCATGTGTGCATGCCCTGATGGACATAGCAGGGGAAATACAAGACTGTGCGTGTGGTTTCTTTGGCTGTTGGCGGTATGAAGTGGACATAGGGGGTGACGGCAGGAGATCGGAGGGGTAGAAATGGTGGGGAAGCACTTTTTGTAGCCCAAGCCAACAGGCTGTGATAAGATCAGAGTGGAGGGAGCGCAGCTGGAAGTCTTCCCGACTTGACCCCTTTTCTCCGCCTCTTACATTCCTCTGAACCCCACACTACCTCTCCCCGTCCTCTGCATCCCCACATTTTACCTTCCATCCCTTCCTGCTCCAGCTCAGCTCCCAGCCACATTCAAACGATCACACATCCATTATTCTTCATTTTCCAAACAATATCCCCACATTTGGTGTTTCCTTGGATATTTTTTCTCCTTCTGTGTGGTGTCTCCCCTCCTGTTTTTCTTTTTACTACCTCCTCTCCATCTTTCTCCTCCTCCTCCTCCCTTCTCAGCAGGACCCTAGTAAAGTGGGGTCAACCTTTAACATTTAATGCTATGTCTTTCCCCTGTTTCTCCTCTGCTCTTTGACCATGTTCATTAATACAAGACTCTCTAAACTGACTGATTGCCTTTCATGTTTTCCCTTGGGGCATGTCCTAGACATGACAGTAGACCTAACATTTCAGGGAAAGGCCTTAGAGCAGGGGCATGTATGTTTTTTTTCCAATTTATATTTGTGGGTGCATGTGTTAGGATTGAGACAAAGCGAAAATAGTGCAAACAGCTGTGCTTGTTATCTTTTGTGAACCAGTTTAAGTAAAGCCTCCCTGGCCAATGCCATTCACTTGGAATGGATGAAGGCAACTGGATTTCTTTGTTCTGCTAAAAGTTACAATGAAAATCTGTTGAGAAGATGAAGAGAAGTGAAGTGAAAGCAAAGAAATGGGGAGAAATATGAGACGTTTGCAGCAGTTTTGTCTTGGAATGATTGTCATGTATATTTAGCGGCGGCTCGACAGCAACACAAAGGCAGCTGTTGTTGCCAGCTCACTTCTATTTTGGCCTTTCATTGCCCCCCCATCACTTTAACCAGGCCCATATCTGTAAATAGTCTGTGCCGCCGACAGACAGTTGAGACAGATCACACACTGCAGACATTATCTTCAGAAATTAATACAATGCAGGGATTAGAGGACGTGATAATCCAAATCAACTGAGCTCTGTCTCAGGGTCAGTTTTAGATCTTTGCTGCAGGCCACGATGTGTCTCTGGTGTGTCGCAACTCCTGTGTCCAGTAATATTCTTCTGCCAATAACCTCTTGACCTTTTAGCTAAACTGGAGACCAATAATCTCTCCTGGGGTAAACTCTAAACCCCAAACAAGTACTTTTTAGTGTGTCCAAAACAGGATGCCAGAAATGAGCGCGCGCACACACACACACACACACACGCACCTCCTCTTCCTCTGCTACCAAACCCAACCTGAGAATTCCCTCTTTGTCCCCCCGGGTGCTGGCTCACCGTCAGGAACCTGGCACAGTTTTCAAATCAGAGGTTGAGTTGTGAGAAGTTGTCAGAATCAGTGTGGCTAAAAAAAAGAAGTCACATGAAAACATAAACTTTTCCCCAGATACTTAGCAGGAAATAGGTTACAGCAGCAGCAGCAGCAGCTCAAATGCAATTCAATTTGGGTTTTTTTCACCTGTTAGAAGCAAATGATTTTCTTCGCTCGGGACCTTTACACGTTGGCTCAGATTTTGCTGTAATGTAACTTGATGTAATCTGGCATGGTGCTCTGTACAGTGCAGGCTCACATTCCTGTAAGATTAGTTTGTAACACAAATACAGTGTTTCTACAGTTTACTTGCCAGAGGACAACGTGATTGCCACTGCGATAATGTTTCAGCGCCATCACAAAGCGCTGCATTTTTGGCCTCTGATAAACCTGAAAAGTTCTTCTACTCAGACTTGAATTTCCAGCTCACATTTTGTTATTTCCCCAGTTTAAATTTTAATTCCACAAGGATCCTTTGCTGCAGTTAAGACAGACTAGGAGGGTCCCAGAGATGGTGCTGACACAGCAGTTGAGGCTGTTCATACATGGGGTCAAATGGCCCTTCACAAAAAACAGATCAGGTGAACTTGCTTTAGTGGTCTTGAAGTGTCTGTCTGTTTACAGGTCTGCCGACTGTCAATCATCTCACACACACACACACACACACACACACACACTTACCATGGTCCCTCAGAACAATATCTGACCCCAGGCGCTGATACCGGACTCGACAATGTTTCCATGTTGGGGATGAATCGAGTTAGTTGAATCCTTTTTGGATCCAAGACGCAAAGAGAAGAGCCTGAGGAGGACCTCTAACTTGGTTACAGAGCACAAACAAATCTGTCTCCACACGGGGGCCAGCATAAACAGACATATGAACATATACACAAAGACAAAGATGATGTGCCAAAACATACATGCAATACTAAACGTACACACACAGAGGGCTTTGTGGCCATGCGTGGATGTGTGAAGAAAGCCTACACATTTAGGATCAAACCAACCCTCCCATGAGGGTTGAAGACACTTCTGCATGCCGAGTCCACAAACATTTGACTTTTGAGTGAGGCGTAGAGGGGAAAAAGAGGAAACAGTCACATCCTTCTGATCCTTGGCTCGGTCTTGGCTCTGAGGCCTCCAAAGGCCACAGAATGAGACTTCTATTATTGTCCCGCTCCTTGTTCTAGCCACCCTTCATCCATCATTCCTGTCTTTCTGCTAAACTGTTCTCTTCACAGTTTGTGGATCAACAAGCTTCATGACACCCACAACATGTTCCTCTCTCATGTTGTTTGTGATGGGACGTGTGGAATTTGGCTATTTCGTCCTGTTTACTGCTGTGGCCCATTCGTGCTGTGTGCCGTGGCCTGGTGGTGACACTGAGGGGGTGGCTGGTAAATCAGGCTCTTCTGTGAAGACAGACTCGTCAGAGTAAAAGCCCTGTTTTTCCTCCACATGTCTCTGACTGGTTGTGTGCACACTTCAGGCACACCGGTGACTCTGCCTCCATTCCCAACTGCTCTGCAAGTGCAGCCCATATGTGCAGCGTATGACGCTACCTTTACATATGGAAGTGCACTCACACACTGCAGATGACTTCACAGAAGCACCACAAACATGTGCTTCCTCTAACTAAAAGAACATGCCTCTAGCTGTTCCTACACTGAGCTAGCAAAGGAAATATTTACAGGATCCAATTTAATTGTCTCAGAGCATTTGTATCTTTATATGCCTTTATTATGAAAGACATGAAATGAGTGGTGTTTCTGCAGAAAACATGAGTCGTCATTTGGGTGGTCAGTCCATAGGTACACGTAACTATTTGATTAGTGGGATTTCATATCAGTGGTACATGAAATGGGTCGTTTATGGCACAAAGAAGATGATTTATCTGATGTTTGACAGTCTTAAAACTAAATCAATCAGATACCATACATAACGTAATGACATTCCTTCAGCTCTTCATTTGATTTTATGATGATAAACAAGCATGTTGGCATTAGCATTCAGCTCTGAAGACGCAACTGGTGAGATGGTGATGAAGTTGATTGCTATTACTGTTGATCAGTGATTCATCGGTTGATAAATGTGCTTAAGAGGATTTGTTTTACTGGAAATGTTTGTTTGTTGGAGGGGTTGTAGCACACAGGGAGCTGAATTGATGTGTTTCTATTTGCTCATCAGTCGATTCATGTTTCTTGTTTCGCAATGTTGTAAAGCTCAAATGTTCCCACGTGCACATATCAGATATCATATCAATGTATTTGTATTTAAATCAAATAACACAAAACCTGCTCATACTAAACCCATCACTGAGCTGAAGTATTCCTTTGAATCGTTTCTCCCCTTTTCTTCTTTCAGTTTTGTCCGTACTTGTTGTTGTGCCTGGTCCATTCATGTTTAATGTCACCTTTTGTGCTTCACACATGTTTTAAATTTCCCTGCCTGTGTTTTTCACATTACTGAATCACAAATAAGCCCACCAAAAGACGAGATGTATTTTCACTTTTCATCCACATCAGCCCTGCAATAAATATAGTTGGACGCAAACGCTTTTTCTTGCCGCCTCTGTGCATGTTGTATTAAACACATGCAATAAGAACCCATAGATTTTAGTGACTTTATATTGATGGTGAAACTGATCTCAAAGTTGATCCCAGTTATAAGCCAGAATCCTCCTTCATCCCCAATTCTTGTTGCTTTCTTGAATCCTTTGTTTAACTTCTCCAGTCAGAGTGGGGCTCAGCCAAAACCACCACGGTCACTTTCAATTGACCAGATCTCGGCCGTAGTTCGATTGCTGCTCCGGTCTTCTGGGGCTCTGATTCAGTCAAGATGTTCTCTATTGAGGAAGATTGTATCAGTGTAATGCCATAATGAGGGTGCCAGCACTTTATGTCTCCACACACACTCTCCCCTCCTCTTTTCCCCTCTTCTCTTGTCTCCTCTCCTCACCTCTCCTCACTTGCCGTCTCCCCTTGTCTCTCCTCTCTTCCCCTCTCCCCTTGTCTCCTCTCCTCTCCTCTCCTCCAGATGTTAAGGTCATTTCCTTCCCCCGTGTCACTCACAGACGTAGTTACCAAAGGGGGACAGTAAACTTCTCGACGACTGTAGAAAATGATCCTGTGTTCTGTTAACTATCGGCTGACCTCAGTAGATCTTTCCTTCCACTCCCCCTTCCACATCGCCCCCTCCCTGTATGTTTTGTCCTTTTTACCCTCGTTCCCACTCTGACATCTCTCCACATTTTCTGAAACTCATCCCTACTTTTAGTTCCTATTTTTTCTTTTCATCTTTCTTGACTTCCTGCCCTTCTTTCAGTCTGCAGATTTGGGCAGATAGTGTCCCCAAATAATTTGCCTGCCTCTGATTTTCTTGCAATTGGAAAACATATTAATGTAGTGCCAATGTCAATTTTAAAAATGTTTGTGGTTCTGCAATATGTAATTGTATTGTCCTCTGCTGAAAAATGAAAACTGATTGGTTTTCCAGATCTGTGTTTCTACTCACGTACCCATCCGCTGACCTGGGCTGACATTTACATCTAAGGAAGCATCTCTTTTTCCGTTCATTTCTTCCACTACTCCCATGCTGATGCTCCCTGGAGTATTGGGTGTCCACAAATCTCCAGAACGTGGGTTCCTTCTCCCCCGTTAAACCCGTCTTGTGTCACCAGAGACACACATGTTAGCCTAATAGCCTGCTAAGTAGCTCTCTCCAAGTTCCTCTGATAGTTTTTAATGACGCCACTTGCTGTCGGGATCAGAGCAGCTCTGTTAAATTTAGGTTTTCATTAACCTCTCTGTGTCTCTGTTCCCTGCATGTGGCAAACAGCAGACACGAGTGGGGTGGACAGAGGAGGCTTTGGCATGAGCGTGTGTGGGTGACTGTGATGAGCAAGTCCAGACACCGGAGATGAGCTGAAGGATCGTCCCCTCAACTGACAGACAGATAGCTGGTAGATGTTGAGCCGATGGATGAAGCAACGGGAGGTATAGATAGATTGAGTGATAGATGGGGGTGTGAAATGAATACACGTCAAACTGGAAGGAGACCAGGAGGTCATGACCTCAGACAGGTGCGGAGGATGGATGCCATCACGGCAATGGTCATGGCGGACAGGTGAAGACGACAGATAGGAAGGAGCCTGCAGATCACACATCAACACTTCCTCAATCCTTTACAACTCTGCTTCCTGTATGTGTGTGTGTGTGTGTGTGTGTGTGTGTGAGACACAGAGAGAGAGAGAGAGAGTATCAGTGCTAATTGGCAAGAATTTATAATTCATATACAGTATGTCATGTATATATATCCCACTAATTTAATCTGCAAGCCAACGTATCACTCAGCAATTTATCCAGACTTTGTTGAAGATGGTATATTTGACTTCTGGTAATGGAAGCTTCATTTACCAGAGCAGCAGAAGAGGAATATGCCTCAGAGGAGCAGCTGAGGGAGCCAGTTTGCTGTCAGTCTTTCACTCGGTCCAGAGCTCTGCTTGGATTCTTGATGTAACAAAAATATATAAATCAAATGCTCCAGATTATTTTCAAAAACTTTAACACTTTAAATCGAGTTTACATTAATAAATAATATAGTAGCATTTTAGTATTGAAGTAAATCAAGTCTGTGCACCAGTGAACTTTGACACCTTAAATATGGTTTTACATCACTGTGATTGATATTCATGAGACATGTCAGGAAGAAAACAGCACTGCCGGGATGGACATTGGGCTCTTGTGTTTCATCCAGTT
Source organism: Aeoliscus strigatus (assembly GCA_901007665.1). NCBI lineage: Eukaryota > Metazoa > Chordata > Actinopteri > Syngnathiformes > Centriscidae > Aeoliscus > Aeoliscus strigatus. Next base: position 91,816 of record CAAKHB010000043.1, on the reverse strand, counting down.
AACTGGAAATGAACTGGAGTGAAGGAGAGATGAGGTCTGACCAGTGTGTCACGACTCGGAGTCAGACATCAGCTCGTGGTTTGATGAGCTGCCATTCATGTGTATGTGTGTGTGTGTGTGTGTGTGTGTGTGTGTTTCTGTGTGGTAAAGGGGATCTGGCAAATCTTCAGTGATGGAGGCCAGGATGCCAGGCACCGTCGGGAATGCTGGGAATGCTGGGTGCCCTTTCACAATGACCTGCGTTTGGCGTGCATGTGTGCATGAAAGAGTGAGAGATAGCTGAGAAAAGTGAGGGAGTAAGTGGCCTTGAGGAGTCCATAATGTCTCCCGTGTAAACACAGCGACCCTGTAGCGATGCTCTTTACCTACTAACAGCCGAGCTAAATGGACTAATACATTTTCCACGCCTGTCATCGCAAATAGACTCTCATTTCACAAAGCCTCTTTCATTTAAAAGGCATGTAACCTCTAATGCTTGGGGGTTTAATGTGGAACTATTTCGAGTTTTCATTAAAGTTCTCTCTATATTTGTCTGCTTTTCTGTGAGCTGCATAATTAAAAAAATATCTCAGGCGATCAAGATCAGCTTTGAAGAGTGACTTTGTGAGCATTGTGATGGCATGCAGATGTTAAAGGGCTCAAATATTTATGTCTGAGCTTTTGTGTTCTCTTTTGCCGTATCTTGTTAACTTCTGTGGTCAATTGATAAAACAGCAAAGCAGTCAGTTAGGAGTGGATAATGATGACGTTCACAAAATTTACTAACCGTGTGGATTGAGGTAGCTACAGCAGGGCCATTTGTCTTGATGATAAGTTTATCTGTTATTTATGCTCTTTTGCATGGAGAATCCAGGCCTTGTGTTTAACATCCGTCATGCTCTTATCAGGGCTGTTGGGGGTAAGGCTTCCTGACTGATTGGCTGCGCTTACTAAGTGGATGCCCCTAATTTGTCAAACAGACAGCCAAGAAAAAGGTGATTTTCCTCTGAGAACCTGAGAGAAGACCGTGGAGAAGATGATGTTGCCATTAGACATAGATCTTTAGTGGTAAGTTCAGGAGTGGCTTACACCAGAGGGCCATGTTTGGAGGAGTGTGGAATGCTTTGGCACATCATTGTCCTGCTGGTACAGTGATGGTGGTGTCAGGTTAAGTAGGATCCTGAGTTGTTTGCATTCCTGTGTCCCCCTCCCAAAACATAACACCAAGCAGCCCAGTGATGTGCCTAGACCGGATGATGGCAACAATCACCTTGTCCCATCAAGCCATTGTGGATCATATAGAGACAGATCTGCTAATCCACCTGTCCCACATCAGATGTGAGTGGTGGAGAGGGGGGAAGGATACGGTCCAGTAGAACCTGGAGTTTCTAATACAAATTAATGAATGAGCATCCAGCTGGGTACACAACCATCAGGGGGCTTCAGCCAAGACCATGATAATATTCTTATATACACTACTGTTCAAAAGTTTGGGGTCACTTAGAAATGTCCTCCTTTTAGAAAGAAAAGCTTTTTTTTCTTTTCAATGACGACAACTTTAAAGGATTCAGACTCGTCTAGATGTGGTAAATGACTATTCTAAGCTGTGAACATCGGATTTTAATGGAATATCTACCTACACCTACAGAGGCCTTTTCCACCAACCATCACTCCTGTGTACTAATGCTACATTTTGTTAGCTAATCATGTTAAAAGGTGAATGGTGGTTAGAAAACCCCCCTGGTCAAAAATCCACCCAGGGACCTTCTTTCTGTGAGGCAACAGTGCTGCTAACCACTGTTCCACAGTACCACCCTATTCCATGTCACCCTATTTCCCATTTCTTGTCTTAATGCATGGCTTAAAGATTAAATATGTAAATGCAGAAGTGGTGATGGTACACTGTGTGATAGTAGACGGGAATACAGTACTTGTTTGTGACATAGATGTGCACATTGTTGCTCAGTTGCCAGCGAGCTGAATGCACGGTGCACTGTTGCCAAGTGTGTGTGTCTGTGTGTGTGGTCTATGGCCCTGGACTAAGCAAAGTTTAGGTGTGTGAGCATGACAGAGTCGCTCCGTCGCTCCTGTACTTTGTCATTTACACACTTTTCATGATAGGTTTAGCATACATGCTCTTATCATGATCATGATGAGAGGATGATTGATCTCCAGCCCTATACTGACCCATGGTAGATGGTACTGTTGTCCAACGTCACTCTCATTGTTATTCTCTGCACCAAACTGCTGACTGCACCATTCCTCATGAATATAAATGTCCCTAACATGGGAATAATTGTGGGCTCAATCTGTGTGTGGTCAGGCATTTCGTGCCGGTGATGTGGGTCTGAATGCTTTGTTGCCCTCAGGGAGGTTTGTGTTGCTGTACTTTGCTTTTCTTCACCTCGACACACACTGACCCTCGACGTTGTGAGAATTGAGAGCCCAATACCTCAGCTATTCAGTCTTTTTAAATTAAAAAAATGGCGAAAGTGGTATCAGCCACATATTATGTATAGAGACATTTAGATTGATGAAAGGTATAAATATCAGTTGATAGAACCATGTCTCAACTGTCATTGACAAAAGCCAATGGAAAAAAGGGAAGGGAAAAAAATGAATTACCCAGTGTGGTTTGTATTCCCAAACTTTATAAAGTCCTGTGTCAACACTTCTCCCATTTTCAAATTCCACTCAAAAGCCTCAGGAATCCATTGACCATAACTCTGACAGCATTGTCTCAAAAGCCTGATGGAGGCAGTTTGGAATTAGTTTCTGCACTGAGCAGTTATGGTTCATCAGCTGAAGAGAAACAAGGGGGACTATTCTCATTTAAAATGTTTATTTTAAAGATAACTATTAGTCATTTACAATGAAGTGGAGGGAAGGAAAAAATGTCCAGGCCAGGTCCTTTTATAGGACTACAGTCAGATTTATTCCATTGTATTCTCCACTGATGAACCAGTCTGTGCTGGATAATGAGTTACAAACTGCACTGAACTGAATTGAACTTTAGTGTTTTTTGAAGGAAATCCCAAATCATGACTTACGTGTGGCCTGGCATGTTGCAGTAAAGTGTGCCGACTGTGTTTGGCGTGCAGTCGCTCTCTGATGCCTATCACCGTGATTAGAAGTGTCATTAGTTCCAGCTCTGCCAGCTCCAGCAGAGCCTGAAAAAACATGTGGACACATGAGGTACATGTGAACACACACACACACACACACACACACACAAACAGACAGACCTGAAACTCTGCCCTGGTGTGTGTGTGTGTGTGTTTGTGTATGCGCTTTGTCTGGCTCGTTCTGTGTTGCGTGCTAACAGAAACAGTTTCTGTGCATTGATGTGCATACGTGTTGTGTAATGCACAGGGTGTTTGCCAGCTTGGATTTGTGCACCATATTGTCTGATAAGCAGATGCTTGACAGTAAACAGTCCTTCTCCTCCAGATGGGACATCAAATAAATGTGTCAGAGGCATAGAAAGAAAAACGTGTCCTTGAGTGTTTTTAGAGAAAAGATTTATGCAAACAGATTGTGTCTGACATCTCATCTGGCTCAGAGAATCTTCCCACAGTTTAGGCTACACCCAGTGTGTGTATTCGATCTGATTATTTTCCTGTGAATATTCATTTCACTTATATCCTACTTAATTGTTTCCTATCACATAAACTCTGAACATGCGGTAGTTGTATCCTTGGTTCAGGATGTTCTGACTGCTAAGCAGTTGTTCAGTGGTGTTCCAGGAGTGTCCGTGTGCTCAGATTGTAATGTCTCTGTACACTAAAAGGAATGTGTTTGAAGCACCGGTAGGAGTACACTGCCCTCTGCTCCTCTGTCTCTGGCGTACCGTCTGAAGCACGCTGGCCTTGCCCCTTCACCCTCATCCGTCTCTTCTCTCATCCTTCTGCATGTCAGTGATTTCAACCTTCCTGTCCCCACCCTTCTCGCCTCCACATCTCCGTTTTCACCTGGTGTCCTTCACCACATCATGCTGCCCCCTGTCCTGTCTCCATGCATGTCAACAATGGGGACTTTGGAGTATTGGCAGGTCTTCTGAGACCGTCAACCCTCCCTTCTCTGTGCATGCATTTTTTTGGCCTCACGTCTTTCTTTAGCCTGCATGATCTTAGTTGTGGGAGAGGAAGGTACACTAGTTTGAGACGAGCAGTCAAACGCACATGCACCACTTTGGTGGGAAGGAAATAGCCAATATTATGGTGTGAAGACAGATGGCTGCCACTTCTCATCATCCTCTCAGTTACCTGACCTCACATCTGGCCTGAGAGAAGTGCCGCAGGGTAAGGTGTATGCAGGCATGAGTGAGTTCTGCATGTGTGTACGCAGAGGGTCGAGGTTGGATCCCTGTAGTGCAGTTTATAAGACCTCTCTTATTAGATTAGTGAAACATAAACACAAGGCTGTCGTAGCAAATGACGCTTATTTGGTATGAATAATATTCTGCTATGTTCAGCTTCTCTTGGAGCTAATTTTGGTACATCCTCTTTGTCTGTAACTCCTCAACCTCAAGTCCATCGTCGTCACCATGTGTTGGGGTATAGCTTGTCTGTGATGAACTAGTAGAAGTCGGATGACCTTTGGGCCCTGTCGCTGAGGGAAAGTACATTACCAGGAATGGAAACATCATTCTTCTACTGGGCCACACAAAGTGCCCCTCACACGAACACAGCCGCCAGAAGCGCAAAAGGCAAAGTTACTTTGTTTCATTTTCATTTCGTGAGAAACGGAAAAAGACGAGTGGTAATACACTTCTCTGTGCACAAACAATACCGAAGTAATCGACAGATATCATTCAACTGTGTTTGACAGAATGAGACATTCCCCCCGAAATACATACACACACTCACGTTTTCCTACTCGTTGTTCCAGATGTCCCTCTTGTGAAGAACCCTTTAATGGAGCGTGTGCTCTGAGTGAAATGTAGATGCTTTAATCTGCATGCACACATTAGCCAGGAGAGACTCACAACAGTAGGCTCATGTATTGATGCAGGTTAATGTTAAGCCAGTTCTGCAGTTTTACAATGAAATGTCACATTATGTCTGGATTACATCCTCGTTGATGTCACCATGCTGTTACCTGACAGAAACCCAGCAGTTGTTACTTGTGGACGGTTAATGGAACATTATGGTGACAACTTTATGACGGTGTTGGAAAAAGGAGCTTGAGCAGAAGTAAAACCCATTCAGTCCCTTTGGTTACTAACAGTCTGAGAGTCGACCTGCCGGTTCGCAGCCTGTTTCTCCTTTCTCTCGTTCGTTGTTTTCACCCTTTGACAGCAGTGTTATCTTAGTTTTATGAAGAAAACACATTTATACTCCTGGCTAAACTATCTGCTTCTTCTTCAGTGAAGGTATTTTTTCATGTATTTCTGAAGATCTTTAACCACACACTCCATCCTTGCCCCCGGCAGACAGTTAGACGGCAACCCCCCAGCGCTGACGGAATCTCACACTGGGTGGAACTTTGATATCTTTCTCTTCTTTTCCAGTGTTTCACTTCATCTTAGTTTTCCCCAGAGAGAGGCCACAGCAGGCCAGGCCAAGCTGCTCTGTGCTGGACAACCTGCGTTTCCTGGTGGGTGATAAGTGACGGAGCAAGGCCTGAGTGGTCGGGGTCCATGGGGAACAACCCTGGAGAGGCCCGTAGGGTTCAAAGGGCATGTCAGAGGTCATGTGTGTGGAAGATGAAGCGGGACCGGGTAGTGCTACTCGAGGTACCACAACACAGATGGTGATGAGGGGTGAGTGGTGTTGACTGAAGCATGGGAGCCGCCACTTTCTAAACGTGTGTAAATGACACCTCCAAACTTCTCATCCCACACTAACAAAGAGCTGTGCCAACTCCAATAGTCAAAGAACGATAATCAAATGAAGAGGTTTGTTTTCTGAATGTCTGTATGAAGTGGTTGACACACTGCTCATTAATCTTTCATGGAACTACAGGCAGAAAATCTACATCGTGAGACTGGTCGGTTCACGTTTGGAGAAACTGTTTATTTACCATGAAATTCAAACTCCCTGGGTCATTAGCACTTCTTATAATATCTGTCATTTCAGCTTTTCGGCTCACTTCCTTTAATGTGGTCTCAGTTTGGTCGGTCAGGTGTGACTAATTAAGTTGTGAGTGTGACTTTTTGTTTGTACGACAGACATGAGAGGGTGTCGTTGTAGTCTGACATGAGACACAGAATGAGTGTGGATGTCCATATTTGCATGCTTGTAAACATGAGTGATTGTGGACAGCTTTTAGCATGGATATGTATGTGGACGGGATCACAGGGTCGTTGGGAGGCCCCCTGCTGTCCCGTCGGGGGTCAACTGCCAAACTGGGTACCTGCTGTCCCAGCGGGTGGGTCTCACATTGTTTGCTGGAGTAATGACATTTTTAAGGCGCTGTTGGAGGACATATAATCTGAGCTGAGTCAAACTCTAAACTGGTCTTTGTCAGCACGTTTGGCTACGACATCCCATCTTTCCTGGTTCTTATGTGTGATAAAAATCCAGTTGTTTCACAGACAAGCATTTCCTGTTTGGCAGGAAGTGATAAATGGGCTTTATATATAAGGCTCATTTGCATAAAGATGTCAGAGGGAAACCAGCGTGTAATTATTTGCAGGGGAGACTCCACTTCACTTGTTTCTACTTGAGGGTAAAGTCCTTGCCCTGATAATGACTTGTTTATCTTGATACCTATCTTTTCACGTTCTGAAGTCAATGTTCCCTTATCACAGATGTCAGCCTGAGGATAGTTCCCATTCATGGCATGAGAGCCATTCTGAAGGCCAGATTTATTGAGATGATATCAGGCACCGAACCAGTGTTTCTATAACACAACGCAGCAGTGAATTTATAATAATAATAATGATAACGGATAACTTGGGGTTGGTGGCACGTGTGAGGATCAACCTTTTGTATGCCCTTGATTGCTTTTTTTTCATTTTTTGTGAACAATCTGATCTCTTATGCTCATAGCTGTGGTCCTGTGTGGACAGGCTCTTGAGTCAAGGCTGCAATTGTCCAGTCATTTATATATTTTTTACCCTTACACACCTTCCATAGGCAATCTGATCTGAATCAAAATAAGACTTGCAAAATTAATATGGAGCTGTGGTCCTTGTGTCCGATGAGACATGTTTTGGGGCCGTGGAGATGTCTGTGAGTGATAGGGTTTGGTAAGAACACACTGCTTTCAGTCGGTGTGTTTCTGGGTCAGGTAATGAGCCGAGGGGGATCGTGTGTGTAACTTCAAACAGTTTGATGCTGTTATTGGAACCTCATGTCACAGTTACATTTTCAGCATTTTTCTTTTCAGTGTTTTAAATTTTATATCCATCAGTGACATTCCAGATGCCAAGAACTCCCAGCACATATTATTGTGTTTTCCCCAAATGCACTAGGATATGTCGATGGTCAATTTAAAAGGAGTGCTGCCCTGTCATCCAGTGGCAATGCTGAAGTGGAAACACATTGAACGTTAACTTAGTGTTAGAGTCAAAAATTGTCTCTGGCTTTTTTCAACCAGCCTTTGAAACACGGGAGGTGGAATGTGTTGATGGCAGATCATTCCAACTGATGACTGTTACACAACACATGACAGTGTCACACAAATGTGCAGATTTGAACAGAGTGTTAAAAAAGACTGACTGAGTGAATTCTGTGTCTTCGTTTTGTAAAACCTTTGTGTGCACAGACCAAAAAAATCTGAAAAAAAAAAGTCTCTCAGTGGCTTAAGATGCCAATGGGGCTCATGGCCACTGGTGGGAGTGTGTGTATGCGTGTGTAGTTGACTTTGGCAGGTCAAAGGTGGTGGATTACTGTGATAATTTATCACATCAGTGTTCCCACAGGTCACACATTTGATCTCAGGTGCAAAACGAATGTAATAATCTAATTCTTTTACTGACAATATGGTATTATCCCCAAACACAGAATACTGACAGCTGATACCAGATTGTGTACATTCTTTGTTTGCTTTCTGTAGCTGGTACTATTTTGAGGGGAAAATGTCATTGGAGTGTCTGTGTTTAGACTCTGTTCATCCTAATTCAAACGTGGATTATTATAAATGTTTATGTCTGCTCTGTTTCTTATGGCAGTTTTGCATGACACAGTCTTACCTAACACATTTGATTTCCTACTGGTGCATTTACTCACGTACATATGCCAACTCCTAATGTACTTTGTAGACTGATGAGTCACTTGTTATGCCTGTCCTTGCGTGAGTACATATCTGTCAGTCGACACATCGTGACAAGATGGAAAAAGTAAAGGACTGATGTGTTTAACAGGAGGCTCTGGTTTGTTGAATTGAAATGAAATCCAATATCAGATAGCGTTTAGGTCATGTCCTGTGTACTTTCAGTCATTTTTGAAAGTGTGCCATACGTTTTGAATAATAAATGTTTGCTTGAAATGGAACTTAATGGCATTTGTTCTGACTTTGAACTGGCAGAAACATTCGAATGCCACAGATGATGTCAGCAAACTTTGAGGTGATCATTTAAATATGTGTATTCCATGTGAGATAATGCTACAAGCAGGGATGACTTTAGATTGTAGATGAGATAGCTTTTAAGGTGGATATTCAGTCAAAAAAACAGCCTCGGTTCTCGGATTAAAAGCTGGCAGCTGTTAAAATTTGTGATTTTATTGTCTCTAGTGTGCCTTAGCTCAGATTCCTGCAAACCAGCCGGGACTATTGTAACTGGGCCGGCAACCAACAAGAACCTAGAAGGTCTTTGGAAGACAAACTGTGACCATCTGTAAGCAACTCCTATTTTGATGCATTGTTTTTTAAACAAATTAGGAACGCTCCACCTTATGTTATTGATGTATTTCTGTAGAGAATGTAATTTTGTGACTGTGTGAGTCTGATCTAAAGTTTTAATTAACAGAATTATTGTTGTCATTACAAAATAACATAAATTTAACATAGATTTTTACTGATAAGACCGTCATAGTCTTATAAATGGTTAGTGCATCCACTAATTCTTAACAATAAACAACGATATTCCTTGCAAACACCACTTGTGTTCTTTTTTTAAAGTGGAGAATCTCCCGTTGATTTTACAAACCAACAAAAGATTGAAAAGTCCGTATGAGTCCTATCTGGACTTTGTGCTCAGGTCACATGAGAGTAGATGAGAAAACATTTATGGGTAATGTAATGTTACGCTGTTTAAAAAGCCAGGTGGAAGCAAAATCCACATCTTCATGACATCAGAATCTAATGGGAAAGTGGAAAATTGGACAGCTTGATTTTTTTCTCAGTGTAATCTGAGTGAGGTCTGGGATCCTCCTTCAGGGCATTTCCACTGCTTCTGCTGGCCAGAACCACATGAACTGTTTAATTGTCCTATAAATCTTTTATTTCCATTGATGCTTTTTGCATTCATGTTCCTGCTTTACATTTATTTACACAATGATTTGATTTATGATTCTTGACTTTTGTTTAGATTTGTTGAAAGTTGATTTATGAAATTTTCTTATTTTATGAACCATTTTCCAGTGCATTACAGGATAAATGTAAACAGTTAGACCTTGAAATATGATCTATCTGCAGAGCTCAATGCTTTATAGCTGAGGCCAGTGTCAACGTGCGATGACACTCATCCTCAGAGTTAATGAAACTATAGATTCAGGCTCGCACTGTGAACCCCAGCAACAGTCAGGAATTATTGTCTTTGTATGTGCAGCTCTGTGTGAATGTCACTGCTGCTGAAAAGGAGGTATGTTTAGAAATAGTTTGAAATAGTTGAGCTTCTGGCAGTTAGTTGCAGCATCCGATGACCCACGCCACTCTCCCACGTCTTTTATCCCAGTGCATTTGACCTGCAGACTGTTGGTTGCCATAAAATATAGAACAACACTTCAGAAAGGAGAGGATGCTTAACTTTGTATGTCCCATTTGTTATTTCTGTTATTCTGAGTCATTCCTGAGGCATCACCAGTCAGCCCACGACACCCAACTAAAAGGCCATTTCCTTCTGGATCATTTCCTTTCCTGTTTGCTTTGAGCAGGACTGTGAAGGGTTATTAATCAGCCTGGTGTCTTACAGTGATGACTTCATGACTGAAGGACAAAGGCAGGGTGAGCCTGAGGCTCTGACGGATGTTTGAAGGTCCTCAGGGGGCGAAGCTGCACTTTCAGTGAACATATACTTGTTTGAAAAGCAGGTCTTACAGTCCCCCGGACCCCTGCCATCTTGTCAGTGTTCAGTTGATCTGTCGTCTTAAGCCACACACACAACGGCGTGAACTCAGATTCTCTTGTTGCATGGATATAAATCTCGGCTTATTGTCATCTGTATGCTCATTTCCTGCTTCACACACCTCACCTCCCTGCACACCCAACCCACACAGCAGGTCCAGGGACTGGCGAGAGTGAGAGATTAAGAGGCCAGTCATTGAGGTCGAAGGTCATAAAGTTCCTACCTCCCAATGATTCAGGGTCAGTATGGTGTGCGACTGTGTGCAGCTTTGAGCATGTGCATTCAAGGTGGACAAAGCAGGGCTTGTGTGTATGAGCATGCAGCTGCAAGGGCCAACGTGTGTTGATGAGGTCTTAATCAGAGCGCTTACAGCTGGGGTCAAAAGGTCACTGGGTGCCGCTAGGTTTCCATTGGGCCTCTGGGAACCTGACAGAGCCAGAGGGCATGAAAGCACGGTGGCAGCGTGAGCCAAAGCACTGTGACATGTCCGATTTTCTCTCAGTCAGTGCACCCAGCCCTTTTTTTGGCACATGGGTGGGAATACAATCCAACACACACAGACAATAGCCAGAGGTTCGTTATTAAAGGCACGAAGAGCCATCTCCTTCAACTAAAAAAGACGGGGAACCTCTTCCCCCTCTGGTGTATACAGTGGGAGATACGGACTCACCTCTTCACGTTACATCGGGACCCTTCTTGATTGAAACATCAACTTAATTCTAAATGCCTCAGATGATGCACAGTTGGTTCACCACTGTTGACAAAATGTACCAGACTGTTCTGACAAAGGTGTCTGATCTCCAAATCCATCATAAACTACTACTGGAAAATGGACCCAATTTTATTGTCTCTAGTGGTGAAATGAAATTGACCCTGTTGGCCTCTGGAGTTGATTTGTGACTGCAGTCCAGTGTGGACCAGACTTCTGTTTGTATGCTGCCTAAATCAATAAGAAACACTGGCAACATGCCACCAGCAGCCAGAGAAAACACTGACCGTGCATAAACCATTTCACCGAGAAAATCAACCAAGTATGATAGAAAACAGCATCTCCACAATCTGGAGGAAATACATAGGGTCAGAACCCCAGCAGAATGTTCTGCTTTGGAGCCAGGAATATTTTTAAACCTTGGGAATTTAGACACAAAGAATCTAAGCAATGTATTTGTTCATTTGTTTATAGTATGCAATGCATGATTTTATGTGAGAAATAAAAAAAAATAAAAATCACATTTCCTTACAAACTGAGCGTTCTTCCCCAGCAGACGGAGCTGAGCTGGCACAGAATGCCTCTGCGAAGGGCTAATGGTCCTGCCTGCCTCCAAGCAGACCTCTCTTCCTTTCGTCTAAACCCTTGAAGGTTAGCAAAGTTAACTACAAGGTGAAATATGAAAGAGGTAAAGGTGAAGTAGAGGTCGCAGCAAAGTGCTTCCTCCGCAGCGGCTGGTTTTCCTCCGCTCAGCTGTTTTTGTGTGCGAAGGACAGCTGCTGTTGTCTCATCACTTCATCTGAACCCCTAAAATTGTACAATCTATGTCTGTTCTCAATGATCATATTCTACCTTTCATAAAGGGACATGCCCAAATCCTGTTGTACAAATACATCATAAATATCCTTTAATATACCGAATTAGACCAGTGTCACGTTTCTTAGTGATGTCTAACATCTGGTTTGTCTCATTATGCTCAGCAGTGTTTCGACCTTTTCTCAGGATCACTTAAAATTTAATATCCTCATTTTTGTGAAATCAGAAACACACCAGGGTGTTCATCTTTTACCCAGTGTTTGCATGTTCTCGTTTATTCCAGCTTCCATCTTCTCAGTGGCTATTTGAACGTAAATAGGCAGTGTGATGATGGATCACAGAGCCAGGATGTTTGATGATGACACGTCGGCTTGGACTGGACGGCCAAGAGAGAGATGCTTCCTGCAGTCTAGCTGTTGGATTGTCAAGCAAACACGTGGTCTGATAGAAGAACTGACAGAAATGATGCATCGATCATCTTCAAACATCTCAATAAAATGGGTGCGTGTAGTGGGCTCTCACATATATTTGCTCAAATAAAGTTGGACAACAGACAGAAAAAAAAGAAAAGCAGTCCATTTATTTCTGAACTGATCTATATCAATTGTAGCGATAACCCAAATAGCTTAACCTCCCACTAGAAAAGGCAAAAGAAGACAAAACCAACCAGAAATTTAGTTAATTATTTGTGTGAATTTATGGAAACCAATAGAAATACTAAAATAGCTGTTTAAATATCAGACTCCGAATTTTCTCACCTACAAATGTATTAGTGTGTCTCAGTTCAGTTCTCACTCAGTGTATGAATGTGTGGTTATGGATGAACGAAATATGTTGAGGTCAGAGAAAAGTGTATGTTCGATGGAGGAGAATATTAGTTCTGTGATCAAAAAAAGAGAAGCCTGGAAAGATACAATATTTACAAATGCAAATAAATAAGTAGAATTGAATGTTTAATTTTCATGTATCAGTTCACTCTTTCCTTCAAGCTTTGCTTTCCCTCCTTTTTCTCACAGATGTCCAATTTATGATCTAAGTTCCCCTTCACATCATCACATTAATAATAATAATAATAATAACAACAATAACAACCTTTTATTACAGAAAGCATATGAACAGGTGACTTGTTTCTGTCGTGACTTGAGACCTGCTTTGACAATCGTCAGTCTTGAGTGTAGAACTCCCTCTTGTTACATTTGATTGCAATAATTAGATGCCATTTGCGATGCCACATTCAAGACTTCTGCAACGCACCACTTGAGAGCCATTTTTCTTTGTAGTATTGTGAAAGAAACAACCTAAACAACAAATAATAAACTAGAACATCTGTAAACTGTAAATAGTTTGAATAAGTGCCAGTCAAAAAGTTGTTTTTGCATCAATCAGTGTATAAAATCAAGAAATCTGCATTTGACATCAGTCCACTTGTCTTTGGGAATTTTGGCTCAGCTTGTCTGTTCCAGTGCACCTGTATTTCAGCAACAGTGCTCAGTCCACAGCGGGTTGATGTAACGTTCTGAAGTATGTGGCTTTCAGGGCTTTGGAGCATGTAGAGGCTGCTGCTTTGACCCGCGGGATGTATCTATAGGGAGATTAGTGGCCTTCCGCTCACCAACAAGACTCTGTTAGTTTTAGGACTGAGCAGGCTGGTGAACTGCTTCACAAACAGATTTTTTATTCAGCCGCAGTAACTGGGTGACCCACAAATGGGTTTGGGAGGATGGGAAGTGAGGAAGAGCAGAGGACAGGAAGGAATGTGGGAAAATTTGAACCAGTAATGACATAACCCTAACACAGCTAGCGAGCAGTGGTGTCAGATGTGACATGAAAAGTCATTGTATTTACTGTTGATTCATTCAAATTGCTTTGTTGCATTGTCATGCTGAAAAGCCCTTGAGCAAGCGCACGTGTAACCTCTGCTCAGCTCTAAGATGAAAGACAGACCACCACTCATTGTTTTGGTTCCGTATTGCCTTTGTTTTTTCAGGAGGTGTAAAATGAACGATGTCGATCCACTCGGCTCCATAAAGGGGCGGGTGATGGAGGAGCCTGGGCAGTGGACTTCCCTGCCAGGGGTTGCCAGATGTGTGACCTGGCCCATCACTCTGTGATAAGAGCGACAGCTGACGCTCAGCTTGAAGCGTGTGGGAATTTGCGTCGATGCATCCAGTCGGCACAGGAAGAAAGAAAAAAACGATAAATGCAGAAGATGATAAAGACATGGAGGGAGAGGACGGGTAAAATGATGAATTGACAGATCAGAGAGAAAGTATGGGTGGGGGTTGGTGGAGATGAAGCTTCTGTTCTTCATCTGCAGCTCACATGTGCAGTTTCACTGAATGAGTCCTAGAGGCACCCGACACTCATTCGACTCAAATGTTTCATCACCTCTTTCCGTCTCTTAAAATCGATGTGTTTCACAGAGAATCCTTCAGTCATTCTTGGCAACAGTGAGTCAGGGTCAGGCAGGTTCATCAGTTTGTACGAAGCCTACGAGGAGAAGAAAAGTGATTTATCAATCACATTCTATATTAATAGACTTAGCATGACACAGATGTTTGCTCCCAATGGCAGAGAGCTTTATTCTCACGTTCCCATTGGCTGATTGAGCTGTGAGTTGATGGTCTGGTATCTCAACGATCTGGTTGGCATTAGACCCCCTGTTGTGCAGAGAGCCTGATGGTGCAGAATAAAAACAGGCTACATGTTGATCCATGTTGTTTTAGCCCTCTGGGGAGAAGGAAGAGAGGTGATAAGGATCTTTGTGGGATTTGGTCAATCCCTGTTGTTTGTAATGGTAAATGGACTGCATTTATTCAGAGCTTTTCTAGTCTGCCGAACATTCAGAGTTTTCTACGACCTATTACTCATGCTGGGAGTCACAGAGTAACATGTGATACCGTCCGATCATCATTTTGTCCATGAAATGTTAGAAATTACAGCATTTCTGTAATGATCAGTTTCACTGTAGGATAAGTCATGTACAAAACAGATGTCTGTGTGTCTGATAGTGTGCGTCATCGTCAGTCTCAGAGCATCTGTAACACATTGACTGCATTGCAACCGGGTGAAGGTCACGTTCAGGGTCCAGACATGACAGGTCAACTGAAACGTCTAAATCAGAATGCTCAACTTGATTTATCTGAGTTACATAACCATAAATATGAATAGCACAAATATCACAGAATTATAAGTTATGATCTGAAAAAAAAAATCCAAACTATTTGAGTCATTATGCTGCATGCACCACCACAACCACAGACCTCCCATCGCTCTTCATCTCCACTCTCATGCAAGTCATTCCTTATCTGACCACAATATACAGTCCAATAGTTTGATACAATGATTCATTTGACTACAGATGAATTTATAAATCACATTAGAACGAACAAGTCAGATTCACCCTGACTGCAGAGGTATTCACAGAGAGAACAGAGAGAGAATAAACAGGAAAAAACAGAAAAAGCAGAAAAAGCAGAAAAAGCATTGCCTTCAGTTAAGGTAGAAATGGATAGAAAGATGATGTGTGTGTGTGTGTGTGTGTGTGTGTGTGTGTGTGTGTGTGTGTAAGTGTTTGTGTGTGTGTGTGTGTGTGTTAGCTCTAACTAGAAACGCATGCTTTAGGGCAACAAAGGCGGAGAACAAGAAAGGAAAAACAGAATTGACCTGATCTGTGGGTTGTCAGAAGGTCTTTGCCTGAAAGGACTCAGACTAAAACCAGAAAGACAATTTGTCCTGCAATCAATGAACGGACTGAATAATGACGGATGAGATCACGTACAACAACTGTGACGTTATCATTGAGGTATTAAATTTTCATTGGAATAAGTCTCTTTGGGTTTTAATCATTTATGATTGGCATGTTTCAGTCATATTACATTCATTCATTCATTCATTCATCATTCATCTTCATTTTTTTTAACTTCATGCATTTAATATTGAGTATTGATAGTGTAAGGGAATAATTTGATCCTGCACAAGCTGCCAGCCTCAACCATTGACAGCAGAAGGCAAAGAGATGTGTCATCGAAATTTCTGATTGTGTTTTAAGTTATTTTCTGATCCAAAGATGTATCAAGTATTAGCTCTTATATGCATGTCAAAGAAACGTGTCATATAAAAATGAACCACTTTGTGGTGTGAGTGTGATTAAAACTCCAGACACACTGCTCAGTAAAGTATGAAATCATATCACATGGAAATGTTTCATACAAGGCCAAATGAAATAGAAGTTTTATTGTGTCATCGGACAAACCAATAAAATCAGATCAATTCACCAGATGAAAAGCTTTTGTTTAAATGTGGTCATTTTTCAATCCAAACGGCCGCTCAGACAGATGGATTCTTTTGTCACGTCCATGTTTTCTCACAGATGTTTGTGTCATGTTCTGTGAAAGACACTGCACACTTGTCTGTGTTATACATGGAAAGGATTTTGCACATTTCCTGCTCATTTCACAGTGACTTACTAAAATATATATTAATTTACAGACAATTTGTTGATTTCGAGAAGAACGTATTGCAACCACAGAGTAAAATAGTCCCAAACAACGTTCTTTGACCATTGAGAGTGGAATATTTAACCACACAATACAATACTAAGCCTTAGAAATAAATCAGCCGTCCTGCTTCAGCCGACTCAGAGTGAAGAGCTGTGTTTAAATTGAAGTGAGGCCGGCTGCCCAGTGGCACCAAATAAAACAAAAGAAAACATAATACACCATTTGTGGTTTTATAGCTTCGACAACTCCTTTGGAAACGCTCAGGACCAGTTAGCACAAATCTGAAGTCTTTCTGCATGAATCCTTTTAGACCCTTAATTCTGCTGAATTGATTGAAGATTTCATGCAACGTCTGACTTCAGTCCAACCGTATGAATTTTGCTGTGGTTTACATTTTCTCCCTGTGCAGAAAGCACAATCGGATTGTACCGCCGTAACTTTCCTCCCCAAACTTCTCTCTCTCTTGCATTGCGGTGACAGTTTGAGGCTTTTGTGTGACACAGATCCGAGACGATCCTTGATGAAGATGCGCTGATTTAACCCGTGTGACTATTCTTGAAGGAAGAATTGAAGATTACTTCTGCTCTAAATCAAGTGAAGTACAGAATAAGTGGATGAACACAAAGGCAGAGACTGACTGAGAGGAGCTGCAAAGGAAAAAGAAGACAGACACTATCTTTGCCGGTCATGAGCTGCAATGTGATATTTACAGTCACGTTGTTAGTACTGGCAGGTGGAGACACTGAGATCACTGTTTTGCTTCTCCAGTTCGTCTCTCAGTAAGTCCCAGCTAAGTCCGGCATTGCGAAACAGCACCTCTTCACCAAAGATCAACTCCTGTCAGCAATAACTCTGAAAGCAGTTTGGATTAGAGCAACATATAACTTCAGTTAAAATGTCAGTTCTTCATTAATGTGTAAGTAGTTAGACGAAGTAAACATGCAGTCAACAGGAAGGTCTTAGTTTCTAATGTGGTCTCCTCATCTGACTGCTAAACTGCTTTGTCCAGTCAGAATCGTCTTCTCATCACTGCTTTGTTTTAAAATATCAACAAGCATGCTGTTCATAGACAGAAGATAAAATGTTATCCTCTTTACCCTTTTCTTTACCAAGTAGTTTATGTGTTTGTCAGATTGTCAGCTGGAACCATAGAGGTGTCGAGCCTGGGCCACAGAGGAACCCATATTATACTAATATCATTTGTTTGTCTCTAAGTGTGAAATGATAAAAAAAGGAATGAGAACTAATATAATTTGTTCATGCTGAAGAAACAGTCTTAGCCTTGGTGGAGGTGAGACGCGCAATTGTTATTGTTGTTCAAGATATAAAATAATGCAATCTTTGGGCGGACGTACATGTGTTTGTAGTTACCGGTATACTATATGTAGTAGGGTCATTTGTCCAGTTCTGTCGTCTTTAAAAGGAAATCCGAAGATTCTGACTTCATGTCAAGGTTAAGGGTGAAATTAGATCAGGTCAGCGTACAGGCTGGGGTTAGGTGTGTGCCAGGTGAAGGTCAGGTTCAGGGACCTAGGAATGCAAAATGTCAGTGAGGATCTTAGAACTGTGTGTGTGTGTGTGTGTGTGTGTGTGTGTGTTAGAGACAGAGACAGCGATTTATGGTTTGCAAGAGTTTTATTTGGATTGGAGGCCTGAGACCAGCAGACAGCTGGGTATGTCACTGGTTGGTAGGCTGAGGCTGTAGGATCTCTCTCTCACACACACACACACACACACACACACACCTCATGCATCACAGCAAGTCCTTATGCATTTATGCGTGCTCACAGACACATGTTCCTGCTCATTTTGTGTTTATTGTTCTTTACCACTGACCATTCTCTCCTTTCTTTCTCTCCGGCATGTCTCCATGATGATGACTCTGTGTGGTCCTCCTCCCTCCCTCTCAGGTACGTGGTTTGGTATTCCCTCCTCCTCCTTCTCCCTCCACCGTTTCCTATCGTGTGCTTTATCACCATCCTAATTTTCCAATCAGTACCTCTCTGTGTCTGGTGAATATGTTTCACACTGCCAAGACAATCAACCAGTGACAGTGAATGACCGCCATGTGTCGAACCAGCGGTGGGATGGATAGGGTTGGATCACTCTGCTGCAGTAAATATCATCAATCTCACTCGTTTGGGCTCTGCTGAATCAGCCATGTGGAAATCGTTTCTGCTGCCTGAGACTCCTTTTAACTTCTGCACGCTTTTCTACGTCTACGTTTTCTACAGCATTTCTCTGTTTTCTATTTTCTGTTCCAGTCAGAGTTGCTCACACCATGACTCTGCAGTTACTCATCATGTCTAAAAATAAATCCCCACCATCCTTTTTTACAGCTCCTCCTTCCTCTGAGAACACGAAAAACATGTGTTTTATGTCTGTCTTCTTCTCTGACATGACAACAACCACAGCACAGGGAGCGTTTTGTAGGTGCAAATGTGCCCATGAAGCTCATATGTCTACAAGTTTGTAAATCTTTTCTATACATGATACACTAGCCGAGTGTACGATGACTCTAAAACTTTTCTTGATCTGGACATTCTATACAAGTTGGAATTTACAAAGAAAACCCTCAGCTTTGTTTGGCAGAAGAGGCACCGGTGGTTTTGGTCCACGGTGTCTGCTGGTTAGTTCAAGGATGGGTTGGGGGATGTCTCTGCAGTGACTCAAGCATGACAGACTTTTATTATATCCAGACAGATAATTGTGTGTCAGAATTGACGATGAAGCACTTTCACACAATAGAAAGTCACTGGGAAGCAATGATTTGTTTGTCCTTCCAGTGTGGGCACATATGTCTCAATTACATCTGTTAAATCAAAAATATCCTGAGGTGAACAGCCTAAACCAGTTTGTTTTTGTTGTTCCTGTGTATTAAATATCATCCCGTCATGTTTCTGTTGGCCTGCAGCAGTTTCCTCCCTGTGTGTTTGCCTAGGGACTGTATAATAGAGCAGTGGCACGTCTAAGGCTTGAATTGAGTTATTTACATTAAATATGTTCTTTTAGCCTAACTGAATCCCACTGCCAATGTTCCAAATGCCAACCTTTAGTGGTATTAGAAAGTGTAGTGGTGTTACAGAAAATATTAAAGGGTCCCAGTGGTAAACTGTCAATGCTGCAGCGATGGTCGGAGCACAAAGTGTGGTGGCACTCGTGGAAGTCAGCCTGGGTTCCCGGCACTTCAAAGGGGGACATGCATACAGTACAACAACAAACTGAGAGCTCAGCACTCGCGGCCGCTATTGGATACTGACTGTAGAATCAAAACAAATGTGATAAAGCAAATAGGACCCCCTCCACTGGCCCAACGGATGCGTGCTGGGGGGGGCACAGCTTCGCCTGCTGGGGGGGTCTTTAATGTGTCACACTGGAATGCTCTGCACAAACATGCCTCAGCTCACATGTGTCAACGGCCGCTATGTGTGTGTGGTAGGGAACGGAGTCGGGGGTCGTAGTGTGTGGGTGTGTATCTGTGAGGGTTGTCTGCTGACCGCCACAATCCAGGGTTTGTTTGGAACTGTGATCGACCACAAACCTGCAGTGTGGTTGTCATGAAAACAGGCCTGCAGCCGCCCACAGCCATGAGGATTAGGTTTTCAGCTTGTCTGAGCACACAGGCTTGGCCAGAGATCTTCTCATTGTCCCATTAGTCTCTCTCATCAAGTGAATATTGAGCCCCTAATGGGACGGGAGAAAATGGGGGGTTTATAGACGTTATATGTCACAGGTGAGTGCAAGATACCATGTGCGAACATGATAACAGTTCCTGCTTACAGCCTGGTTTGTACCTTTGTAACTCCAACAACATTGGCTTCATTAATGCTACATTTACATTTTGTTGGTGCACGTCAGGTTAAGGCTATAAACAGGAAACGCTGTATGCTTGTGATAATATCCGGGCTCACCTGATTCATATGACGTACTTCTTTCTGTCAGCTAGTCTCAGGCCTCCATAGAATAAGGAACAGTCAGAATGACTTGAATGCTTGATAAGAGTATTTGGTGTCTTCACCAAAACCCTCACCAATAACGACTGGAATAGTACCAGGAAGTGAATTTGGATCAGCTCATTCGTTTGCCAAAGAATGATCCAGGGCATTGTGAGTTTGGGAGTAACCAAAATACATGGAGAACACAGCGATGGAAACGAGTTCAGTAAATTTAAGGCGCAGGAACAGTTTCAGGAACCAACTGATTTGTAGACTTTGTATGGATTACACCATTCCATCTGTGCAGCAGGTCTTCATCTGTTGTAGATTATCTGTAATTTATGAAAAATAGATCAATATTTACAAAACAAGACTTTGCAATCCCTGATATCCTTGAGGAAATCCATTTCCTACTCAGTAAACAAGCTTTCTCCAGTGGTTTATGTTGTGTATGTGTATGTGTGTTTGGTTTTGCTGTTTTCGTCACACTGCCTTTTTTCAGTGTTGACTTCTTCACAACTAAGCACCAAGACTTCAGCCTTGTTTACGTCTCGGTCCAAACATCATGAACTGAGCAGAGTACTGAGCCACAATAAAACGGGTGTGTGAATGATTGTTTCATTTCTGTTTGGAACGACTGACCATCTGTCCTTTTTGCCTGATGGCAAACATGGACCCCTCAGAGGCCGAGAAGGACAGACATTTTATTAGAAGTCTGTCTTTTATTCGTGGTTTGGTCTCTTGTATAAACAATAAATTGGATTCTTTGAACAATTCAGGGAGACAAATACAACCAAAAGATGTATAACTAACGTTTTCATCTTTGTATTTCCATTTGCAGACCTTTGTCGAATTAAGAGCTTTTTCCCCAATCTGAAATAAAATTGCAGCAGCACGTTAGCTTTGTGTGTCCTTTTCGGACTTCAGACAAACTTTTCAAAAAGCCTAGTGTGCCACACAAACCATATCACTATATCTCTCTTCAGTGCCTGTGTCATTATTTGCTGCCTGCTAACTGACCAGTAGATTTGGTTTCTCTCTTATTCTCCCTCAGCTGTAAAGCATATGTGTGAGTAAATGGCTATTATACTAATGTATGTTGCA
>CAAKHB010000043.1:49449-68169 GCA_901007665.1 Aeoliscus strigatus | reverse complement strand
CAATGGTCCAAATGAGCATCGATATTTGTGTTTTGAGGAAAATCTGTCTTCTGCATTGATTACAGTGGGAGGGAATTGAATCCAGCTGTATTGTACACTTTTTGGTATGCCAGTAAGGGTCACACACACACACACACACACACACACACACACACACACACACACACACAGAGGCGCTCATCCATCCTTGATTAAGAGTTCTTGGCCCTCATTCGTCTCACACCGAAGGTATACTTGATGACATATTACTCACAGGAACTTCAAAGAAAGCAGCCGTATGGCTCGAAACAGGGTTGGAAAGTGATGTATCGCCTTTATTTAGCACAGACAGATGGCCCATTACTGCTACTTACAGCATAATTTGTTTCCAGTTATTGTACAGTAACTTGGGCTTTCCTTAAACACATATATTGGCATGCGTACACACAGACACACACACACACACACACTCTTGTCCATCTATCTGTCCTCTCTCACATATGCACATATGCAGTCTACTGTAGACTCTTGTTGTACCAAAGAGGCCTCCTACACCATAAAAGAGGTCCACCTTATCTTTAATGCAGGGCGGCAGCCTTTAAATGGTCTCTGGTGTGTTTGATGATGCAGTCTGATTGAATAATTCTTCTCATGGCTCTGATCAAGTTTAAAGTGTTTGGTGTTTGTGCATTTGTTTGTCACTGAGGCTTGTGCTGTTGATGTACAGAGCAGCTGTTGCATGCTGCCATTTGCTGTGACCTGAGTGAAATGAGGTGCTGGAGAAACAATGATGAAGAAGTTAAATAGTGAACTGTGAGGGATGAAGTGCAGTAAAAAGTAAACATGTGGAGGAGGATGTCATAAGAAGAATAAAAGACTGAGGGGGATTTCATACCTAAAAGTCTGTACCAAGGTTGGTGTTTCTGCTCCACTGTCTACATTTGATCTTTGGTTCAGGTTTCACACTGCAGAAATACCAAATGATCCACTGGCGTTCTGTCCTCATTACTTATGTCTACTACATCTCCCTGCACTGGACATTGATTGACTGTAAGGAGGCGTGTGTAGGACGTCGTCACGGCACCAACACGCTCGAATTAGCTAGTTAGCACTGTTTACCATAAACTCATCGTGACAACGATGCTGTTATGGCGCTCCTACCAGTAACATCAGGCCCAATACAGCCTAGTTTGGTTATCTCGGATTTAAATCTCCATCCTGGTCATGTGGAAGCTTTACGTCACCGGCAGGAAAGGGGAAGACAACTGCAAACTATGCTGAGGGCTATGGCTCCACGAAATAGCATTATTTCTTCTTCATGTGCAGACGACCAGAACTTCCTGTTAAAAAATAGAGAGTCTACAATGTCAAATAATAATAATAATAATTATAATAATAATAATAATTTAAAAAAAAACAACCTCACTGTGCAAAAGTCTGAACCATGGTTCACTTTGTAGTCCATCTTTTGTGTAATGTAGATCAGGTATTACACACAGACTGCTGAACGATAGACAAAACAGAAATAACTCACAAGAGTGTACAAACCGTACAAGAAGAAGTTGTGCCCAGAAGTTGTGCCAAATTGATGTGAATGAGTGATTCAAACTTTGTATCAAACAACAATGTTACATAATTCTCTAAATAACTATTTGCTCTGAATGATTTGACAGATTCAATAGAGTTAATCTAAAACAACTCTATGACTGCATGTTATAAATGATCCCTTTTTTAACTTTTTGTTTGAGATTATTAAGGCTTTTAAATCCTGATCTTCATATTGTAATTATCCCAAAGCCTCTCGCAAAAAAAAAAAAAAAAAGAAGACAGACATACAGTATGCTGTGGCAGAATCACTCGGCACCTGATATTTGATGCAGAGAGCACATTGAAAACTGAAACTGAAAAACTGTATCACAAAAACAGAATTTTTCTATGAAACTGATTAATTATTTCCGGTGTCATGTAACAAAATTTTTTTGAGATGAAACAAGAATGGATATAGACAGTAAACTATTATTATTAAGTATTGGTCCTAGGTAAGTTTCAAATTTTTGCCGGTACACAAACATGGTTAAACAAAAAAATGAATATCATGAGGGTTTGGTAATTGTAAATGATAAACCACTTGTATAACCTGATCAGACAAGTTTTATTTGAAGCGTTCACCACTGGAGATATATGTGTGTTGTCTGCGTCAGATGACTCCTGTTCATGCTGAAGGTCACCTCAGCCGAGACTTCTCCTCGCCTGGAGAGAGGGACACCTGATCTGAGGACCTGTCAACCATGGTTAACCAACATCACACCCGAGGGGGTTGGAGACAGGTCACAGATGCCGCTGTCATGTTATGTTTCCATGTCGACTGCAAATGCTGCACGTATTCTGATGGCGTTTGTTGTTAGAAGGTGCGTTTGCGGCCCGTTATGTACAGCTATATTTAAGCTGTAACAGGGTCCCGTCTTCTATGAGGGAGAGCCATGTGTTTCCAGTGATGATGTTACATGCGAGAGCAAGATGCCTTCACGTTATTGGAAGACTCATTTGTCAGTTCGCTGCCTTTAAAGGTTAACTCTTGTGCTGTGATTGGCTACAACCCCCCGGCTGTAAACCGACTCTAGGGAGTGAATTAGATAAACGAGGTGTTTCATGATCAAAGATGAGAAAACATTCAAAACTTCCCATCAATTACAAAACCACATCAGTACATTACATTTTTCTTTTTTAAAAAAGAACACATTACCAGAAAGTCATTTGAGGTAGCGGACCATAAAACATGTCCTCTGATGTAAAAGGTTAAACAAACAGGTGTTTGTTTACACCTGTAAACGAACAAGAGAACAGTCCATTGTTCCACTGATGATAACCCATCACATCTTGGGGTTTGATTCAAACCCTCGACAACTCTCCTTTCAATCGGCTGATTCGGCTCTTTGGACGTCTACGAGGAATGTGCATTGATGATGAGTGTGTTTGACAGTCTGATGTTTTCCCCTCTCAGACAGATAAGACGAGCCAAGAAGATGTACAGGGTAGGACGGAGGTTTGAACGTTTTACACCTTAGATAATCCATTACCATGGAGTGTCGAGTCTGTGTTTCCTATATCTTCCAGCCTTTGACTCAAACCGGCCTCAACTCAGAACGTCTGCAGCTGTAGTGCCGCCGTCTTTTCTGGCAACCCTACAGGGGAATTCCACAATAAATTATTCATCTTTGTTATCCGCTAGTGTATAAACCACATTACAAACTTTGTGGTGGAAGGCCGAAACATTTTTTATTAAAGATAGCAAAGGGGAAAAAAAATAGCTGTCATGTTTCACAAGACCTCAATGGCCCTGCACTTGGAAAAATCTGGAATATAACATGACAAAAGAATATTTGATGTGTGTCTGGTTGTGTTCCCACATTCAAATATTTTTGTTTATTTATTTATTTATCATTTTAGTTGTGGAATTGTTAGAACGTCAGGTGCCTGGTCTTCATGAGGGGTTAGCGGTATAAACATTGATAATCTTACTATGAACACATTTACTGTCTGCTGATGTTTTTTCAATCTCCCGCCAGTATTTCCTGATCGCTTCAGGACCTGTCAGTGCAATTCGACCTTTTCCACCAACTCAAAATGAAACAAAAACAATCTCCACATTGAGCCTTTGTATCAGCCACAAAGAGTTTGAAATGAAAAGCAAATGAGGGACACATTCAAAGTCAAGATGTTATTTTTCACAGGCTTATAATGTTCACTCATGCAGAGTAGGAGATAAAAGTTGAAAGTGACTGACATCTCCAGCAGACAGAAAACATTGACACTGTGCAGTTCGTTAATCCACCAGCATTTATTGAGCTCATTTTTTTTTTTTTTTGTTACTTACACCTCGATGCAAACGATTTTTCTGTGTGTATTCGCTCGCTATCTGTAACGTACATTCGGGCTCATTAGTGCTTCGCTAAACTAACTGTTATCCAGAGCATCCCATGGTGCAGGTGCCATCATAGAAATGGACGTTGGATCACACAAATCAACAGTCCGTTACATCCTTTGACTCCCATCAGCCGGTTGCATGTGTTCTGCCCTGCAGGTGGGAAAACCTCCTCAGTCAGTACTTTGGCCTCTTCACTTCTAAGTCCTAAACAAATGATGCAAGTGATTTTTTTTGGGGGGGGGCCCTTGAGTGTGGAGAGATTGAACCAACTTCATCCTCCTGCTTTCCCCAGGCTAGCATACCAACAAACACTTACACTTACTCCTGCACCAGCGCACATGTGCATTGTAGCAGGGATTTTCTTCCAGCCTAGCATGCCATGTTATGTGTCTTTCCGTCCTGAGGCATTGGAACAGGTTTGTTCCACTGGCTGGAACTGAAGAGAAGGGCAGGTGAGGTTAGACGACCTCCTGACCTCTGACTTCTGCTGTGTTAACCTCTGGCACCAGCTGTATCTCCTTTAGCTGCTAACAGGATGCAGCGTTTGCCCTGAAAGGTGTCTGTTTGCTCTGTCCATCTGTGACGGCGTACTGACCCTGACCGGACATTCCCAGACCATTTCCACACCTCTGACCCTGCCGGAAAACATCTACCTTCTGTCTCTGCTGGTCATCCTTCCTCGCCTCTTCATTTGGCGCTCCCTTACATTCTGCAGTGGCTACATTCTGCCTAACTGAATTACATAGTCGCTGCAGGGGAGGAAAGATGAGCCTGCTGTGAAGACAGACAATCATTGACAGACTCATCAAAGAAAGCGGAACAGAGCTGCTCTTGCTCTTTGTTGTTAACATGTTCTGGAGGGCTGCTGCTGCTGCTGCTGCTGCTGCTGCTGCTGCTGATGATGATGATGATGATGATGATGATGATGATGATGATGATGATGTGAGCTAATTTGTGGAAGGTTATAGCAGCCTGATGGTGATAGTCATCATCCAATATTTCCCAGTAGAGTTTCATTTATTTCAATATCTGTTTATGTTCGCACATCGCGACATTAGACCACTGTGAAACATGATGTCACACCACATCAACGTCTTTCTCCTCTAATTCAGGCCTGTTGTTTGTCTCTCGCTCTGATGAAGCTGATGACGGAATCCTACAGTTTCTGAGAGTTTTCCAGTCTGTTTCATCATAAACATTGATTTGATGCATGCAGCTTCTTTCACACAAGTTCAACCTCAACTGTCGGACAGAAGAGCCATGTTGTTCAACAGGGAAACCACAACATCATTAAAGAAAACCAGATCAAAGACAGAAACTCAGTTTTCACAGAAATTTCTGTTGAAATACTATAGATGTTTTCTCCATGTTTGATTCATTTCTTTGTGTCTTAGGACCCTTGGGTCAGGCCCAGCACCCTCAAATATTCTCTTGGTTTGTCTGTTTCTTGCTGTTGACATCTAGTGTCACATCGGTCGATTGTGCAGCACTGATACTGGAAGTGATTCTCTGGCAGCTGGAGCAAACGCTGCAGCACCTTTTCACAACTTTCACAACAGCTGCTTCAAACTCGGATTGTGTTGTTGATTAGTGGTGAGCACATTTCCAGACTGGGCCCTGGGTTTCAACACAGATTTTAAGCATGCACGTTATTTTATCAGATTTATGAAGTGGCTTGTATGCATAGCTGTTTGTTATAAATATCCTTCAGCGTTTCCTCGCAAGTGTTTGCGTTTGCAAGTGCACGCTCCCTGAATCAGCTTTATTCCACAGAAATCACTGTTTCTGTTCATTCACTCTTTAGATGTCACAACAAAAAAAGGACAGCAAGCAAAAACACAACCGCACCACATGTGAAATCCAAACGATGGGTGAGAGGAGGCGACTTATTTGGTTTGGCGATCTCAGTAGCCATTTCACCAACAAAAGAAAACATGTTAAGAGTCAGAAAGGGACTGCAGGCATCAAATATGGTTACATTTCACAGTTGTGTGGAAGCATGGCAAAAATTTCACAAAAATAAAACCATCATTTTATTTCAATGAAAACATTCTTCCTTCAGAAAAAGACTACTACTGTGCATGGATTTTTGTTTGTAATATTAAACAAAAAGTTTGGATATCATGTTTAAATCCATACTATGATTGGCAACCATTGGCGGCACACACTCCATCCATCTGTTCACTGAACGTGAGATTCTTCCAATAAGACACATGCTAATTACAGACATGTGGTGAGAATCAAGGAGCGCTGTTCCTCTACCATCTGTCTGGTTGAGCGCCACTAGAGGACGTCAGTCCAGCTTTCCCACATCCTCTGTCTTATGTCTGCTCTCAGTTTATCATTCTTTCTTGTTCTTGCCTCCCCCTTCTTCTAGCATTTGTCTGTCTGTGCCTTTCTTCTGTGCCAGACTCAACATATCCACGTGTTTGGCTGATCCTGATCAGAGTTGCATTAAACAGAGGTCTGTTGCACTAATTATTTCTGCTTTCCTTGTTTAAGTCATTGTTAGTAATTTCAGTACTTTTTCTTCTTCTTTGTTTATCATATACCCTTTTGTTCTATGAAGGACACAGCAGGAAAATAATCCAGAGTCCAAGAACAACAAAACCGACCGAGACCGTTACTGGAAAGACCTCGAACACATGGCCTAAAGATGAGGAAACACTGATCTGATTCATTTTAGAGGGAAATCAACGATGAACAACTGCTATAATCACTTGTTTTATGGACGTTAGATGAAAGAAAAATATATTACCATCTAAAAATGTTGCTTCATTCTTCCCCCTCATGATTTAATGTCAATCAATCAATGAGCTCGAGGACAGGTTGGGGACCGTATCGGGTCAGTATTCACAAAAACTCTTCCAAACGATGTCCAAACAATTTGAAATGTGCAATCACTTTTCAACAGGACCTACCAGAAACTTCTTCAACAGTCCAGTTCACACTGAGGCACCGAGCTGTGACCGGTTATTGTGACCTCAAGTAAACCACAGTTGTTTCCACAGTAACAGGTAGATTGTGATGTGCACCACAACTGCTCTTGTACGTGAATTTCCGTAGTACGTGTTCTGTGTCTGTATCCCTCACACAGCCACAGCTGACATTGGGTACCCTATGTCGGTCAGAACAGTTGAGACGGTCGGCAATCATCATCAGCGATTGAACAGGGAAGGATTTCTTTTAAACTTCATTCTAGTTGTGGTGACTTCTATCATATTCGTCAGAGAAATATCGAAAAGAATCATCCGCTGTCGTGTGTCTGTTTATCCACGGTGCCAGACCTCTGTGGTTGGCACACATCTGATGGACCTTCGATTCATCAAAAGTGTCAATTTCCTTAAACGCTTACATCATCTGTTTCTTCTCGGTCTGTCCACATGTGTCCACTCTCAATCTGCTCGACGATGCACGCGTGCAGCTCACGCCCAAAGGACAGATTACCTCTCAGGTTAAACTCGCCAAAGTCACAAAATGAGCCACAACCTCAGGTCATTACTGTCATTTAAGGTTTATTATGATAAATTTTGCTGAGGAAATAAATCTTTCATCATCTCTGTGATAGACCAAGACATTCATGATTGAGTCTTTACGCCATCAGTGTGCCACCTCTTATTACATTGACAACTCTGTGACATTATCTCAATGAAATGTGAGCCTTGTACTGTCTTACATCTGTCTCGTTGTGATGAAGACTGACAGGTGACCTGAGCTCTTCCGATCTGTAACCCTCGCTTATGAACATATTTGGACAATTGATCAGCAAAAATCAGAAATGACCTGACCTGTGGTTAAGATGTAAGAAAGGTCTAGAAAAGGAACTGGGGTGGAGCAACTGTTTCCTTTTTCTAGGCTACTGTAATCATGTCCACATTTTAGGATTTTATGCGGGTGAAAAGAGTTTCTGCTTTTATATGCTTTGAGTAACTGCCACAATATGTGTAGGGGAGACCCTCTCCAAATGTACGGAGCAAGATATTTTCAGCTCTCTGCTAAATGGGCGTGGGGCTCGGCAAACGTGACCGGCCTTTTCATGTGAGTTAGCTGCTGCCCAGCAGCGATCCGAGGCCAGCTTCCACTCACGCCATCTCAAAGCCACTGCAAATAAACAGAGGAGAGGCAAGGGTGGGGAGGCATTAGAGAAATCACATGGGAGAACAATAAGCAAAAGGACAGATGATGGAAGATGCAGGCAGAGAGGAAATAAAAGAATGCAAACAATGGACAAGAAAATTATCATTAAACAATGACATCCCAGACCCATCTGCGGTTGATTATAGACACCCGGCTTACTACATGGCACTGCATGGTTTTTCCTAAAATGTGCTGGCAGAGGACTTTCACACTGAACAAAAGGTAGAGGAAATGTCAGACTTGGCATTTCAGTGTGTTTCATTGTTCGTATATTGTTGACGTGGCACAAAATGGCCGGGCGTTCACCTTGCACTGGACCTTAAAGAGTCCACATAATCCTCCAATCTCAAGCTGGATTTACTCCATGCCTTTCAACCGTCTGATATCTGCGGTAGCTCCGGCTTCTGCAGCAGCTTCGGAGGAGTCCAGTTACGTCGTTATCGCTGTGCCTCCCCAAAGGATGGGGTTGTGCGAGTCAGTTGAATAGACCCCATTCTTCATTTCTCCAGACCCAAAGCTGCCATCAGACCTCCCTCACTGTAAATCTCTGTTTCTCTGTGTCTGCTTTTCTGAAGTTCGATCTCAGATGCTGGCCTCCCTCTTTTCTTCATGATAGTTCATCATTCCAACCTGTTAGTAGAAACAAGCTTTCCTGCCTTTTGGTAAAATAATATTATCTTGAGCGAGCGTCTGTCGTTCATCTGATCTTCAGCGTGGGACTGTAGTTAACCATGTCCAGACTGTACAGCTAATAAAGAGAGTCTCTCTCCCTGTTTCTCAGACTGTACTGCAGGTCATAATTAACCTGAGACAAAGCACTGACCTGTGACAAATAGACTGTAACACTACACTCCCCTCCCTGCTTAGTATAGCACAGTCTGGCACGGTATGCTCCAGCCTGCTACAGTGTGATGGAGACGGAGGGGTCCCGCAGATCAATCCTGGCCTGGGGCACAGAGGCAGTGTTCCAGTTGAAGATGCAGCTAACAGAGGAAAAGTTTTGGGAACAGCACTGCAGCTGAGTGCAAGTTAGAGCAAAGACACATGAAGTACGTGTTTACTGTTGTTCCTGCACATCCGGTAAGGTGTGGTGGTACCCCCCAGTTGTAGTGTGTGATGGGTTATACTCCACACAGACTGAGGATTATGTAAGATATTTTCTGCGTGAAATGGCTCTGACAGCGGTTTAAGGACTTGATTTGGATTATTGAACACTGCAAAGTTGTGGTAAACAGCCATGCTTTTGGAAACTCATGGTTTACTGACCTGATCACACTCAAAATAGGACACATAGGCAAAGAAAACCTCATACACTCGGCCTTACATGCTCACTTGACAGTTCACAGCTTGCCGGGAAGAATACTGAGAACTGCAACACAGCCTGCAGAACAAAACTCGGCAAACCACGGATACTTGGAATGGCAGCAATCTCTCAACACAGCTTCTTTGAGAATAATGATGTTTTATGATTTGTCAACAATACAGTTAGCTCTGGGTGGATGTCAATTTGAAAAACACACATTTGTTTGAGAAATCATCGTGGTTTGGGTTATAGTTATGAAACGTACAGCTGACAATGGGACTCAAACAACCAACTGTTGCTCCGAAGTGTGATTGTTGGTTAAATCAGTCACTTCGACCTTGTCAGAAACATTCATATGTGACGTTATTTTGTTTGTTTATCTACAGAAATAGACAAGCAACATGTTATTCTGGTGAATGGGCTCCTGTCAAACTGTACAATAATGTAGAAAAGGAGTCAAGAAGTTGGCGCACGCTATTTGTAAAATCAGTTTTAGTTCCTTTGTTAGGTCCTCAGTTCTTCTTTCACGTTATCCTGTCATCTCTTGTTCCTGCTTGCACCTAATTGCACCAGAAAACATACACAGACACTCCCCACAGCTTCTAACCATGCAGCTACCGCAGGTATGTTAACTGGGCCTGGTTCTGGTCACTGGTATTAGCTGCACATTCCAGTGGTGCAGATAATGGAAGTTCTATTAGAAGCTATTTGTGGCCATGCCGTGCCGTGTTTCCACAGATTCCAACATTAACCAGGGTTTTAACCTCGTTGGCTGAGGGAGACAAGAGGAGAAGACGGTTGATGCTTCGTCTCCATTTGTCTTGTGTGTTTCTGTTCTCAGCCTTTCCTCCCTGTATATTTGCTCTGTGTCATGACAGACCGCCAAGGGAAAGTGTTTGTTTACCGTCTGTGTGTGTGTTTCTGTGCTTTTGTTCAAACCACTCGCTTTGCATTTGTGTTTTATACACGCATGAGAGTCTCCAATTCCCCACTACGTGTTATCTTGGTATGTTTTCACATGTCCAATGCATACGTGCACATGTGTGCCTGAATGTACGTGTGATCATCGGAGACCTTGTTGCAAGGCAGCAAGGGGTGGCCTGTTGACACTGAGCCGTGGCAGGGGAGCTTCCTTCTCTGAGGCTTATGGAAAGCAAACAAGCTAATCAGAACCAGCAATCGGCCTCCTTTTAACTCTACAGACATACAGATGAGAGGATTTCAGCCGTCCTAGAGTTACAGTAACAGTGAACAAAAATGTGTGGAGAAACATGCACCCAACAACCCCTGTCTTTACGAAGAGCGATAGATAGATAGATAAATTGTAGATATATGTAATTTAATAACAAAAACAGTACATTCAATCAGTTATTTTACTGGAGACAAATTAAATCACAGTAACTTATGGAAATATTCATGATGACAATTTTAGTTTGCTTTGTTTAGTTCCTCAAGAGAGCAAACTTTCCCTTTTAACATTTGATATATTTGATACAAGTGACTTTTAAAAAATATTTTAAAAAATGTATCTTGGTTATTTTTAGTACATTTGTGTTTTTTTAACATTCAAAATAAACTTTATGAAACAGAATATAATGACCTCTATTTGCTAAGTTGCATCCATCTCCAGTCCAGTTTATTCAGGTGTGTTTATACATTCTCAACAACATCCTAAAGTCAGACTGGCCAAGTAAAAAGGTCTTAATAACAAACACACAGAGGCTAGAAGTTCCATTGCATTATCAAATGAGTGTTTTGTAGTGGAAATGATGAACCAATTCTCTGCAAAGTAGGTTGCAGATTTGTTTGTGTGTGTGTGTGTGTGTGTGCATGTGTGTACGTGCGTGCGTGTGTGTGTGTGTGTGAGTGAGTGTGTGTGTGTGTGTGTGTGTGCATGCATGCATGTGTTTGTAACATCGGGTTCAACTCTTCCATAAACTTCTGTAAACACTTTCTCCACCTCTTCCCCTCAAAGACCACAAACCTCTAAATCTCCAACTTCAGTGTATCGTTCACAGCATGAACATCTTGACACAGACGACTTTGGTCACCTCGTCCCCACCAGAGAGCAGTAAAGAAGGATTAAAGAAGGACAGGATTGTGATTATTCATGAGCCTCCTGTGGCCTTCTAGATGAGCTAAAGGCAAAGGGAGGGTGTTAAGGGTTAATTCATGTGCACTCTGTGCTTGTCCCTTGAACCTTGTGCTTGGTGTCAAGTTGTGTCTGTGAATTTTGGTCCTGGCCGCATCTTCCACTGTCAACACTCTCACACTCCACATCCTGACTGCCCCCCCTGGTGAAGCGGAGAGAGACAGTGAGAGGATGAACTGAGAGGTAAGAAGGCTGCTCAGCCACACTCTCTCTCCATCTCTCCACCCCTTGATGAGGCTGTTCGGCAGCTCCATTATCTATCTCTGCTCTTGTTCACTCCATCCAACAGTGGACATCACATGCACATACGGACCAGAGATGGACTGAGAGCATTAATCATGATTTTCTCCCTGAAATAGAAGTATGAATCTAAGGCACATTCACTTAATGTGATGTGTTAAAGAAGATTAATGAACTATTATTGATATCATAATCATAAAACTGTATCATCATGTATGTTCGTTATCCTGCTTGCGGGTCTGAGTTAGTGTTTTTTGGCGTCTAGATTCAACCTTCTGTTTCTGTTTTTCTTTACTGCTCATTATCTCCTTTTGACCTCAGCAGACATCTCGAAACAATAATATGTATGATACATGAAGAAGTACACATGGGATTGCAAAATTCTTTGAATTCCAAGTTGGAAAATTTCCATGTGAACAAACTTTATGGAAATTAACAGGAATAAACCTGAAATTTGCCAAGTTGAAGGTGATTTTAAATATAGCTCCACATAATTAGTATGTTTTAGCATTATCTTGACTAAAACAACAAGATTTTATGCAGTATGATGTATGTACTGCATTCCTTCACTCACGTTACCTCTTATTGTAAATGACTGTGATAACTGTCCCTGGTTTGCACAATTGAAATTGTTCTGACTTTTTTCTGAATAGGTTGTAGAATAACAGTTGTGTGTATTTCTTGTCAAGAGTAAGAAAAACATCCATGATTGAACCATACATCCATAGAACACTGTAACATAGATGCCTATCTTAAGTGAAAAAAGGTGGTGCTCCCCTGTGACACAATCGCTGTTTTTCTCTGCTGTGAAAATGAAAGTCCTCGCAGATGTCTAAACAGAGCAAACACACTCATTATCAAATCATCGACTGCCTCTGTTCTGCCCCATGTTTACTGCGCCGGTAACATCAGAACACGATTAAATAAAAAGGAATAACTCTCCCTTATGGCTATGCAGTGTGTCGGTGTCAGATGGATTACTCAAGCATATATAAAACCCATCAAAACACGCTGCGCTCCTCAGCTCTCTGCAGGGGCTGCTGCACAGTGGCCGGGTCTGCAACAAATGATCATCAAAGAAACTTGAGACATTCCGATAGTCGGAGGGAAACTTCAGACTCTGTTCACCTGAGCTGTTCCCTTCTGAGCGGCACTTATTGGATTTTGCATACACATCTGATGTTTTTGTCCTGCTTGCATGGGTTGGTTGCAGAGTTGAAGCACTTCAGTGGTATTGGTGTGCTTGTTTTTGATTGGGTGATGTGTGACTGGGTGATCAGGCTGAATGCATGTACTGTCCCTGTGATGATGTGTGATGAAAAGCGTGTGGAATAGGTCAATATCACTGGATCCAGTGTGAATGTCTATGAGTGTGAAATGTAGTGCAGCTCTCTGACCTGTAGCCTGCACTCGTGTCATTGTGGTGAGTCATACCGTAGGGACCAGGGCATGCTGGAACCTCTTCAAAGTGCTGCTGCTATGGTAAAATGAGCTGAGAGAATCTGGATTTTGTAGATGAAAGTAACAAAGAGTGCGGTGCAACTGGTACACAGCATGACTCTGAGCAGAGGACACGAGGGCCACAAGAAGCACTGCCAAACGTGTGTGTGCATGCAGGAGGGAACAATGGTTAATACTAAGACAAAATACAGACCTTCATTTTGAGAAAATCATTTTAACCTGAAATTATCAAGGTTAAAACACAGGAGCTTGTTTTCTTTGATGTTCATGCATGTGGCACATTATGTTACCAGGCAATAACACAAGAGTCACATATGCAAGTTAAATAACCACCATCAGGAAACGGATGCGCAGGGAAACATACAGGCAACTGCAACAAACAATTTCTGTGGCATATTAATTACAAACACTTATTACGCAGTAGTAAATAGACAACATATTTGCTGCTGCTTGTGTCTGCTAATGTTTCTGCATAAATACATCCTGAATGTTACCGAGCCACCTGGTCGACTGTGCAGCTGCAACAAGACCAACAAGTGGAACTGCCTGACTGCGGAGCCTGCGGAGCCGTAATGAGAGAATCCATCAACAATAGGCAAAGAGTCGGCGCAGGGTGAGGCAGGTGCGGCTATACGCTGCAGATTTGTTGACATAGAAAAAAAAATGTAAAAAGGAAACAATTAGGGTAACTCAAAATTCTTGAGGTCAAAAAAAAACTTGGATGAAAACATAAAGGTGATGACTTGCTGACAAATGAACAGGCAAGATGATGAATAGAAAGACCTCAGGCAAAAATAACCCTGATGATTTCCCTACTTTTGCAATTTTGCAGACATTTATTTACATTTTCCTTTAAGTAGCCCAGTACTAACGATAAAAGTGGAAAAGCCAGGGACCCCCTCTTCCTCTCTGTATCAGTCTGACTCGTCAACATGCTGTGTGTGTTTCCCAACAGCTGGGCCACTGAACCAAAGCCCCATGGATGACTGCTAATAACCCACCCTAATAATCTTAAGCCTTTCTACGTTCAGTGCCATTAAACACACATCCATTATATTGGCAACAGTTAGCGGTATTGTGACCAGGGTCCCAGTGGTGGGACCCAACACTAGATGATGGCTGCTGGTGGTGCAGCGGCCTGGCCTCATGCCCTTGGGTGGTGATGATTGGTGATTACCCAGGGTCCCATGGAGGTGAGGACCAGAATAGCTCCCTCAGCAGGGCATCTGCTTAATGAGGGCTGGGCCTGCTGCCGGTGCCCCAAACTGAAACGGAAATATACATACATACATAATCTGGTGGGTGTGCTGAAACCCCCGCACACACACAGTCTCAAGGAAATTTTCTTCATTTCCTCCATACAGTGGCACACAGACCGGTAACTTCACATTAAACACACACTCCATGGCTTAAATGAAAGTCACATGTTCCTTCAATTTAGCAGCATTTATATTCCAATGTTAAACAGAAACATATAATAATGCGGTGGGTTCTGCTCAACTGTGATTCCGTTCAAGTACTTTATCCCAGATCAAGCCAGAGTTTTAAGATAGCATGAGGCATAGCAGTGCATGTCTTGATTACGCTGTTCTGGATGTAGGGCCTAATTGGACGCTCCCCTTAACGATGGCTGGATATACACTGGGGACTCTGGGAACTTTACAGGAAACCATTAAGGAAACAAGACATTTCCGACCGCAGGGAACCAGAGAAATGACTGAAAAATGAGGAGAGAAAGGAAAAAATTAGATGCTTCAGGGCTCAATTGTTAAGAACATGATTATGGGGTTTGTGTCGAGGTGGTGGTGGGGGGTGGGCGGCTTGAGTGCCGTGTGAGGCCGCTTTGTCCAGGTCGCGTGGCAAATTACAGGTTGGGGCAGCAGTCACATAACGCTGAGCTGCAACAGATCAGGTCACATTGTGTTCTTTCTATTTTTCACTGCAAGCACACAAACTGAAATTTACACAGGGGTCTCACATATTGTTAGTAATCAATCACTTCATCATGTTCTGATTTGAACCCCAACTTCTTTTCTCTGTGTGGGAGCGCCTGCTTCAGTCTTCAAACGGTTGTTTGTTTGCTGCCCATAACTGCAGACCTGAAATCAGCAGTGTTCATGACATTAACTCCTCGTGGAGAAACTGACGGAAACTCTGATTGCTGTGTGAAGCGTTGAATCGGCCATGGTTAGCAGCAGGCGGTTCAATCTGTCTTGGCACCTGGAAGTAATTGTGTTTCCCTCCCTGAAATATTTATGTATTGGTGAATTATTCTAAGCATGTTCTCAGTGTTTATGTCTAGAGTCATTTCAGAAGAACCATGCAGCCAATCTGCTCACTCGGGAAATGTGTGAAATGTGCATCTACTGACACTGCAGTGTTAAACATGTTTCTGAGAGCCAGCTGAACTCCCCTCACGCCTCTCTTTTTCTATGCACCACCCCATATCCAATCATAAACGATATCTGTCATCTTGTGCTGCTGTAAAGGACCAAAACTGGAGAGGAAGTTGTGGGATCCATTCCTATCAAAACACACCAGGTCCAGTTTCCAGTGGATGTGTTTGTTGTGATATCATGTGGCACTAACGACACAGGGTGCATCGACCTAATGGTTTGGTACATTTGTTTAGTTTTGGTATGCAGGAAAAAAATGGGCTACAAATTCTAAAAAAAAACCCTAAAGATTTCTGTCTACAGTGTTGAATATATAGTGATATGTGATAGACCTATTTTTATATGTAGCAGCCTGACAACTCAAGTTACTTAGTTTCTGTTTCTAATGATATGGGTTTTTTTTTTCATTTTACTTATATATAAGTAAACTTATAGTACCAGTTCACAATGACAGTTATCTCATGATAAGTGGGTTGGACAGTAATTGGATGTTTCCAGGTTCCAATCCCAACTCCTTCAGAGTCCATGTCAAAGTCCTTGAGCTAGAAGCTCAAGGAGAGCTGAACCCCAAATTGCTCCTGATGCTCCTGATGCTCCTGATGCTGCGTCATGAGAGGGTGAATGTGTGTGCATGTGTTGTGTGTGGAGCTGGGCACGTTGTATAGCAGCTTCTGTGAATGGGTGAATAAGGCAACATTCAAAGCACTCCAACGGGATGTGTGTATATGTCTTTTAGTTTGTGCATGTCAGGAGCTGAGGTGGGTATGTTGAAGGGGGTGGCAGACCACTGGTAGGTGAAAGGTGAAATTCTGACAAGTGGTGTTTATGGGTGAAAAGAACACCAACGGACGACTGTGGGGCACTTAACATCTGAGACAGAACGAAAGAAGAGAGGCGTCTGACTGAGACAGAGAGTCGTACAAGGGAAAGTGAGAGGAAGACAGAAGTCGAGAGCCAAGCAGGAAGACATGATGGACACATGAGGATCCGTCTCAGACACCTTAACCTGTAGGTCAGAAAGAGAAGTGTGGAGAGATGACATGAGACAGAGTTGACAGGCAACTGACATGCATTTGCTTGCTAATTTTAACATTAATGTTGATGTCTAGGTTTTATCTGTCTTTTCTGGGCAAACGGGCCGACAAAGAAAATATGAATGTGTTCGGGTCACGGGTCACTTCTGTTGGAGAGCAATGGCAGATTTATGGTCTCCACCAACCCAAAGGCAGGAGGTCACACACTGACTGTGTTACACGCTCTAGCAAACACACACACAGGCAAGTGACAGTACATGTGAGTGATAGTACATAGCCTGATCGTGTGTGTTGAGGTCCCAGGAATAGTTAACGCTTGACTCTGTAGATGTGTGTGTGTGACCATCTGGCCTTGGAGAGAAACCACATTTATTTGTTCTGATTAAGACAGAGGACAGGGGACATTGATCAGTAAAGAGACAAGCTCTGGTCCCAGGATGAAAGTCAGATCATATTGCTTTTTATCATTAGTATCTATCAGAGGTGCAATTTGTAGAACATGCTGGCACCTCATATTTCACAATCCAGACTGTGGTGTCTATTTATCCCTCTTGTGCGAAACAAGAAAAGGCTAAGTTCCTTAGCATGACATACAGCAAAGCTTGACTTTTGCCCATCTGATTTAAGTCCTTATGGTCACAAGCTTTGGTAACCACCCAGAGATGAGATAATGGATACAAGTCACAGAAATGAGTTTTCTCTGGTAGGCAGCTAAACTAGAGTGTTGCTTGCTCATGCCAATTTTACTCAGTGTTGCTGAGTGAAGAACTCCAGAGAGACATATTTCTCCAGGGGTACAAAGCGGTATTACTAAATGGGGAAAAACAGTACTTGCAAAGTACAAATTGTACCTTTTGATGTCATACTCCCCCACATCCCCACATAAACACTTCCTGACGTTATTCAGTATCTCCCGTCTGCTGCATCTTTCCATGGAAAGGGTTTTTCCCCCTCAGGTTTTGAACGAGAATTTGGAAAATTTGAAAGAAAAACTTAAAAAATAACCAATTTTAATAGAAGCATTATGCACAAAAAATACATTGTAACGCAACAACTCATGCTACTGTACTGTTGAGCTAAGTTGGCTGAAACATGTGGCTCAATATTTAACAGACACATAGTGGAGTGGTATCAATCATCTCAGCAAGAAAGCAAATCAATGTTTTTCCCTAAATTGCAACTATTTTACAGTTAGAGGCAGAGCGGTTACGCTTAAGGCCTCCAGATAGCTGTTGCCTGGTTTTCATCTGTGCTTTTTGTAATAAACAGGTGCTTTTGGTCAGATCTCCTCACGCTACTATGACAAATCCGAGTTCTGTCCATACATTTAGTAAAACTGGAGATTGAATTTAACGTGACATCTGAAGTTGCCTTAACTGGCTGCCATGAATCTTTTAAATGGGATTGTAGGAATGGATTTAACAGAAAGTGAGAGGACAAAGTGGGCTCTCTGAGCCATTTGACCATGTTTGGTTTTGCTGAAAGCTGTATCGCCGTCGCTCCAGTCAGGTGCACATATACAAAGCCTCCATTGTTGGAAGAACTCTGATAGTTAGTTCAACTATAAAATATCTCCTCTGACCATTTTACAAGGCAGCCCCCATCCTGTGAATGAAAATATGAAACATTTTGAAAAGATTCATTTGGAGCACATGGAAATCCCCTTAAATCTTGGAGTCACCACAGAGCATATTTATTGTACCAATGTTTGATCTTTTTACCCACAACATGCATTGATTCAGGCCATAGCATGCCAAGAAGGTGTCTGCTGGTCAGTGGGGGCTTTACAACCGCAAGCGGTTTACTTTCACTTGATCTGGCAAACAACTGAAACATGACGCTGCTCTGAAGCTGCTCTGCTCCTGCGCCCCATGACTCCAAACCTTGATTAGTGTTTTAGAGGGGTTGGTTCTTTTGAGGGCTTAAGCAGACAAAAGAATATACAAAGATTTTGTGTGTGTGTGTGTGTGTGTGTGTGTGTGTGTGTGTGTGTGTGTGTGTGTGTGTGTGTGTGTGTGTGTGTGTGTGTGTGTGTGTGTGTGTGTGTGTGTGTGTGTGTGTGTGTGTGTGTGTGTGTGTGTGTGGGGGGGGGG
>CAAKHB010000043.1:18466-49429 GCA_901007665.1 Aeoliscus strigatus | reverse complement strand
ATGTACAAATATTTGTGTGTGTGTGTGTGTGTGTGTGTGTGTGTGTGTGTGTGTGTGTGTGTGTGTGTGTGTGTGCGTGTGTGTGTGTGTGCGTGTGTGGGAGGGGCTAACATTCAGCTTAAGTTAAATGTCTTTAGAGTCCAATGTCTTTCTAATGTCAGTGTCTAATGTCTGTTGTTGTCAGCCACTGTGAAATTCCAACATTTGGAGTTTGGGCAAGAGGCTGACGTAGTTTGGCAGCAGAGCTGGAGGCCCGTTCACTGCTTGCATTGGAGTGTTAAGAATACATTCCATGACATCACATGGTGAATATATAGTAGCTCACCAAGGTGACATATCTGACTTTAGTGAGGCGTTAGATGAGCATGTGTCGAGTGAAATGAGCTAAATGATTGCTTGCGCACCGTTCTCCCTCTGCAGCTGTGGGTTCCTATATTTTGCCTGTGAGCCCCATCTCAACCCCGACCACGGTCAACACGTTGTCAATGCTGCCACAAGGTCACTACGTTATGCATGCCAATGTAG
The DNA here is from genome assembly GCA_901007665.1 of Aeoliscus strigatus. NCBI lineage: Eukaryota > Metazoa > Chordata > Actinopteri > Syngnathiformes > Centriscidae > Aeoliscus > Aeoliscus strigatus. The sequence goes on along the minus strand of CAAKHB010000043.1, from coordinate 48,904 downwards.
AGATGTGACCGTTGTCAACAGGCAAGAATGGCACATATCTCTGTCATTCACTCCCAGCTGTCTTGATCTTCCATGACTCTCTCTCTCTCTCTCACACACACACACACACACACACACACACTGAAATCCTTCATGTTTGACAGATATGCGTTGAACATGATGATTTTTATATATTGCATGCTGAGTGGTTGCACGTAAACTCCAACGAGGCTGAAACATCAGACTGATCCCAGTCCCTCCCCAAGAGTGTTAAAACCTCGATAGCCATCCCAGCCATCTTCTGATCGCTGCAACCTGAGCAGCTGATTCAACCAAATATGGAAGCCACCAATTGGATAAAGTGACACATGACCTCCTCCCATAAAGTTCACACTAGGGCAAGTCTGCACCTGCCGCAGAAACAGCTCCACGGCACAACGCACACATAAGATATACCACACTGTTCTCGCCCTTGACTAACACAGCAGGACTTAAACTGATGGGAGTCTGGAATGCAGGCAGTGATGGCGTCATATCTCAATGCACAGGGAAATCATATCCTCCTCACACACACCTGCATGTAAGTAGGATATAAACAGATGATCGTCTTCAAATGCAACAGTGTGTTTTGAAATCCCAAAGTGATCCTAGAGGCAGCAGCGCTGAGTGTGGACCAACAGGCTGCACCAATCGCTCAGATTTCACATCTTAATCTTTTTTTGTTTGTTTTAGTGGATGTAGATTGTATTATTTATTATTGCCTAATGTACAAAAATGATTATTGTCAGTGTACGGTCACCTTATTTTGAATCAGTACACCTATTTAATCTTATCCCTTTTTTATTATTGTGGAGATCCTCTTATGCTGATTCTCTACCGTTCTCAGAGACAAGAAATGTGTCTTCTCATTCCACTCATGTTGAGACAGTTTATTCAGGCTAGTAGGATATAACATGGATATAATATCCACTGGGGGATATGATCAGAGTGGTCAAAATGCACTGGATAAATCCCTGATGGCCATCAGTCCAAGAAATTCACAAATATACCTCAACATGGACGGGGCTGTGAAAACGAGATAAGACCCACCCCCTCACACATTGCTGCCTTCCCTGCTGAGTCCACTCACCACAAAATGAGCTGTTAGAGAACAGTTAGTGAAATACAGTACCCCCAGATACCTAATACACCACCAGCTGCATCCAACAGACGAATTCAAGTCGAGCAGCTGCGTTTCAACGTGCGCGACCCTTAACTGCTGCTTTTTTTTTCTACCTCTTTTTTTCATTTGTCCCTGTCTAGGTGACCCACAGACTCAGCCCATCTTCACTGCAGAAATCTCCTGATGTAGCTGCTTGTACATGACCTCTTAGTTTTGTGTGTATTGTGACTTCTTCATCATCCTCCCGGTCACATGTTTTCCAGGAGCCATTGCTTCCTGCTTCGAGGCAGAACACTCTCACCTTGGCGTCTACAAAGCCTGTATGTAGCTTGATGTAGCTGTTTCATATGTGAGACAGAAATGTGAGACAGAAACCAGACGCAGATGTTTAAGGTAACGGCCGAGGGCATTAGGGGTTAGATACCTGTGAATTCATTTGGCAGAAATTGCACAGTTGAGAAGGTGGGAATTTTCCCAGACTGGCTGTCAGGGTTAAAGATGGAAGCTAAGTGGAATAAAGCTTCCTTTTGAACATTCCGACCGTGATTCCTCAACCATGGTCCACACATTGTCTTCTATTACACTCAAATACTGCAGCTTGGATTGAAAGTCATGGTGATTAGTGTACATTTCTCTTGATTCCCTCACACTTGAAAACCCACTCGCTTGGTGCCTGGCTCTTCGCTTTTGCCTTAACATGTTCCAGAATGTCAAACAAGAACCACATTTTATGAATAAAAAAAGGAAACAAAGATAAAAGAGTGTTTTTATCCTGTTAGAGACCACTATTCGATACAGACCGGCCACAGACCAAATCCTGCACTTCAAACCATCTTGTCAAATCCCAGCACATTGGTTGATGCTGTTGAAGTTTGTCACATTACAGAGTCTTGATGCTTTTAGCGCCTGTCAATCTAAAATGAAAACATTGAACCCAACTGCCAACCAAACCTTTGTCCCCCTACTAGCATCCGCAAAGACACAAGCTTGTTCAAGTGACCCATGTACTTTCTTCATCTCTGCTCTTCATGTGTGCCAGTAGTTTTAGCCCTTGTGTTTATTCTCCCTGAGGTCTGGATTTTACACCAGGATCCCTGAAAGCTCTTGAAACCCACAGCCCCAACCTGATCTTATCTACAAACATAACCCTCAAACTCACCTCAGTGTTGTACCAGTGGCTGCTGTCCCCCATTCGTCACAAGGTTCACTGGTTCCCACATTTAACACCAGTTCATGAAGAGAAGATTATCAGCTGTCCTTAAATCGCACAGACCAACTGCAAAGTAAAAAAAAAAAAAAAAAAAAAAAATAGTGATTTTCCATCTGAAACCATAGAAAGTAGCGTCACAGTTTCACTTACTTACTTGCACAATTTACACACCAGTGCGGCCAGCATCAACAAACACACCTCTGATTGGGAAGGTGGATGTGTGCAGCCGAGTAGGGTTTGTTTATCTGGGGGTCAGCCCATTTCAAGCATTGTCACGCAAGAGTGCTCTCCCAAAAAAGACACACGTGCAGAGACCTCAAAGACACACTTACATTCACCGGGGCTCATAACAAACATCAAGAGCCCTAACAGTTTCCTGCTTTGTTTGCTGCTGTTTTATGATAATGTTACTGAAGAATGTCGCATTCGTACGTCCACTAAATGGTGTGTCTGGCTGCATGTGTTGTCATGTTCGTTCTGGCTGCGCTCAGCTTGTGTCGTGATTTGAGATTGTTTTGACTGCGGGTGTCCATCTGTGCCTTCACCTTACATTAACTGTGACACACGGATACCACTGCAGCCTTTCAGCACCAGCCGAACACGCTATGTGAACCCCCTGCTGGACATCAGAACATGCACAGAACATCAGGCTTACTGGCTTCCACTTCTCTTCAAATGTGCAAACCTTGAAAATGTACAGTTCTGCCATTCTAATTAACAGGATAGAGTTCCAAATAAATTCAAACTTGATGAGCTTTTCGAAGCTGCTCATTAAGAACAAATGACTAGTGCTGCAGACGTAAACACCTAACACCTAACACACACACACACACACACATTTATGGCAGCATCACTCAGTCTTGACAAAGCATGTCAAGACAAACTTTATGTTGAACACAGTTGTATGCTGTGCCGCGAAGCAAATACACCCTTGGATAGCCTCTTTCCCAAAGACATCCTCCATGTTAGTCACGCAGCAGTTGACCCTGAAAGTACAACAGGAAGTTCGACTTGGTACAGATGTGTTCTCAGCTTCTTATTTCCCCATCTCAGCTGACCTGTGTGTGAATACCAGGGTGATTGTTTATTGTAGTGTCTCTTTCTAACCACATTTCCACAGCGAGAGAGGTGAAATGGACTCCACACCACAGGCAGAGTCTGTGTTTACAGCTGCATACAGCTTATGCAATTCACAAGAATGTCCTACTTGTGTTACATGTGGATTGTAGGAAAAATATTACAGATGAATATAGATGATGACAACATTAGTTTTAATTAGATATATACATTAAATGGGTCAATGACTGGAAAGAAAAGATATTCCTTTATTCTCCCACATCAGCGAAATCTGCACTTCCTAAAAATGTAATATAATGGCAAACGTGTCTTTGTGCAATATTATGTGTGTGACTTCATAAAATTTGTTGGCCATTCAAATCAGTGCAATGTTGCACAGGATTAGAAACAAAAATGAAATATCAGCACTGGACATTTCTGATGTCCACCCAAATTGCCCATAGGCATCCATGTGAGTGTGAATAGTCTTTCCATGTTGGCCCTGGGATGAGGTGGTGACTCAGTTTTTACCTCGTCATTCGTCCAGTGACAGCTGGGATCGACTCCAGCATGAACCGCAACCCTTTACAGGAACAAAAGGAAGATGAAGAAGGAGTGAGTGAACCTATGGTGGTAAAAATCCTGAAGAAATATTTTAAGATGTGAGCACAATGAAGTGTTGCTTCTGCTGAAACTCAATATAAGGAATGTTTCTTAACAGTTTGTACATCTGGTGAGTGGTTCACAGAGGGAGAAACCTGATGTTCAGAGTTTGGACAGATGAATAAATTTCCATGACTTTTACAGGCGTTTGAGGCTAATTTCCACGGTGGTATGTTCTCTTACATGACAGAGAAATAGGAAACTCCACGTTAAAGTTAACCCACGGTATACTGAATATATACTAAAACCTTTGGCAAATACAAATTAAAGATTCATTGGAGCAATATTTTGTCAAAGTATGGTTTGACAAAAATACACTGCAATGGAGAAACATAACATTTTATTTAATTGTATTATGTGTAAATCCTGGGTGTTATACATGCTAGTGCTGACTGAATGACGGCGTGAACCAGTGCTGATCCACGGGATATGTAGATGGGCTGGAGGATGAAATCACCTCATGTGAATTACAGCTGCTGCCTTTCTCACTTTCTTGTTGTTTAAACCTAGAACATGTGTCCCCCATCTAACTGGTTTGAAGAAACACAGGGAAACGATGACAAATCAGGAGACAGGGAGGAAGACGTTGTGTTGCGTGAGACAAAAAGCCTAAACAACTCAAGAGAGGCACAAACAGTGATACGAGAGTCCTTGCAGATCAGTAAACAGCTTAGTGATACCAGCTGTGTGGCAAGTTGTACTACGCGCCCATTTATTAATAGTGATTCAGTCAAAACGTGCTGTGACAGTCTCTTTACTAACTGAAAAATAATCCAGTTTTTAGTCAAAAATAAGCATTTACATTGTATATTTTAGAAGAAATCTGCTACTGGAATTGCTTTTGCGGGTAAAGGAAAGACATTAGACCGCAGGCTCTGCAGAGACACCATGGCCTCCAGCTAACATAAATGGAAGAAGTTGACCTCACCCACTAAAACCCATCCTCTCCACATCCCCAGCCACCTTTCTTTTCCTTTTCAGTTTCATTAAATTTACCCCTGTTGCAGGAGGAGTAGAGGGGGTCACTGGTGGATGGACAGAAGCCCTGTGGTTGTGCGCACAGTATTGAATTGCATTTTATTGGTTAAGGACACATACAGTAGAAAGGTGTTTGATCCTGTTGAAAATCTATGATTTGTCATGTTCATGTTTCACACTACAAACCAGTTGAGGGAGAATAACACCAGATTGTGAGGGTGATTGTCAGGGTGTTCTACCCTCAATATGAGAGTAAAACTTTAGTTATATTAGTTATATTTGTTAATAGTTCTCAGTACTCTGATGATGAAGATGAGTTTCTTTGATTGGTTGGCTGGTCTGTGCTCCTGCTCACTCACGTTCATGAATATTTCCATGTCCTTGTCTGATGACAAGGACATGGAAGTATTGGAGTCAAATGCCACTCTTCAATCCGCCGCACTGCAGCAATGGATGAATAAACTCTGACCTCAGCGAAGATACCAAGAAATCCATTTGCGATAGTGTGTTGATGTGTTGGAACAAACATGACTCTCACTAATGAACACTCCCTTTCTATTCTTGTGTGCTTGTGTGATATTTTCTGACCCCACAGTAAGTCACAGTGAAACAGGAAGTCCAGACTGACGCTCCAGTCATGTCATATGCCTGTGTTTATGAGTGTATAAGTGTGTATCGCACTTGGTGTTCAGTCATTTCTCCTGGAACAGGAGTCAGAGCCATGTTCATGCACACACACACACACACACACACATTTTCCAACCTGTTTTTCCCATTAACTGCTCCAGTCAATTCAGTCCTACATCAGCTTGTCATCACCCACCTGCACACATGCATCCCCCCCCCCAACACACACACCAACTTCAAGCTCAGTCCCATATTTCAGTCACTCTGATGCTCCTCTGTGTAAAGGTAGAGCAGACGTTGGCTAAGGTGACACACATTCAATGGTGCAGCAGGTCATATTAAATCCTTTTTCCTGCAGTTGCTTAAAGACTTCTTTTTTTCACATTTCCATACTTCTCCACCACAAGCTGCATCAACACAGAATGTCTTCTATGTCAAGATGAAGCCATCCTAAACTGTTGCAGCCCCTGTTTCCTCTGCCTAAATCATTTAGGACATTTGGGTCAGAGTGTGACATCAATCTTTTTACTTTCAATTCATGTGTCTCAGTATGTGCTTACGTCACTGACACATTAATTTAGTACTCATGTACACTGTGTGCCAGCTAACACAGACTGAACGCCCGGCATCGCACGACCACCTGCAGCGAAACGGCAAGCGAGGCTCGGTTGTTCTTTGCTCATCCATGAAGTGCTGATTTGGGGAATTTATTGCTCGTCTGTATGTTTTCGTAGGGCCTCCGGGAAAGCGTGGAAGGATGGGAAGAAGAGGGGAACCTGGTAAGTGATGCCCTCCACCTACTTTTCTGTATTTCTTCAGACTTGATGTCTCTCCCTCTCTCTCTCTCTCTCTCTCTCTCCCCCTCTCTCTCTCTGTATCTCTATCCTGGATGGCCTGGATAGGTTTGAGGTCTGGCAAAGGTAGCGACCTGTGAGTCAGGCCAGGAGATGATAGGCTGTAGTTGGCCCATCCCTCTGAATCTCCTTATTTGCGATGACATAGTGCTAACTTAAGCCATGTGGTTACACTAACCTCGCACAGATGTCAGTCGCTCTCGGCGAGCGGTAGCAGCTGTAGTAGTACAGATCTAATGAGATCCCCCTTCACTAGCCTGACTGCCCACCATTACTGTGTTGCTGTTCCGCCCCATCCAGACCACAAAACACCCATAGAGAAGCCAAAACAGCGCATAGCATGACAAATGGGGCAGCCATCTCAGCTGAAGTCATTTACATTTTAAACAGTATCTTATAAGCAACTGTAGCTTCTCTGAAGGAAGTGTGTCACATGGGAAATTTCCAATCTGCTTGTGATTCACTGTTGTGGATATTTTGTAAATGAAATCTGCTCTTTGAGGATGCTGACTAAGTCAACACTCACCACACTGAGATTTCCAGGTTTAACATTATGCAACATTAAACTCTGTTTCATTATACTTCATATTTCAACTTGAAACTAGCATCTATTTTAACATTTTCAACAGTTTCTTTTGAATGACGTATCCAGCAATGTTTAGTTTAGACCTTAAAATCAACAGTCCGATCCAATCATGTTTCTCTTGGAGACCCCTGACAAACATGGCAGACACAGTTTATACTTTCATACCAGCTGAAAAGGGGTCTAATCGTTTTGGACACTAATAGAGGTCTTTGGCTAAGAGAAGTGAGTTCTGGCTTGGACTACATAGACAGTACTTGCTATTGTGGGATCATGTCATTGTTGCTTTTGGTCTTTTCCTGTAGTTTTTGTACATTAAGACAGATACTGAAAATTACTCGACTTTACCGGACTAATTTTAATTGCTTTTTGCGTTCAACAGCATCTTAATCAACGCTAATTATAGCAATCTGTGATCCTGGCAGACAATCAACAAGACAGTGAAAGGACTTGTTTTCATCAGGACACGTGTATTTCCAGCCACTGGGTGTTTTGTAGGAGGATTGTTATGATAAGAAAAGCGTGCCATTTAGACTTTGGCAGACTCACTGGAGGATAGTTTTGCATCGGAGAGGGGTAATTGTCTGGGGGTAGGTGGAGCATACCGGCAGCTGCGCCATCCTCTCGCTAATGACTGTGGTCTTTACAAGAAATTGAGTTGTTTCCTTGTTCCTCTGAGACTGAAGAAACAAACAGACAAACTAATTAGCAATAAATAACAATTGTCTCTCTCTCGCTCTACTTAGTCTCCAGTATCAAGTTCATTGATCATTGTTTCATCATTTGTTTATCTAACTGTCTGGCAGGATGCCCTTATCCCAGCGTCTAGACACAGCTAGATTTAATCGACTTGGTCTTCATGCGTCATAAAGCCCAGTACCTCTGGCTTCTTCGTCTGGCTTCACCTTTTCTCCCTCATCACCTCCATTTATACATCGGTTTATACATCAATTTTCCTATTCATCTTCTTCTAAAACTGACTCAGACAGCAAACGTTAGCTAGTGTTTAATTAGTAGCCACACGTCTTTTTTCTAGAGGAAGTTTTCACTCTCATTGGCTTTATGGAGATGTTGCATAACTCTAGGCTGCTTGTGTAATTAATCCTATAAATCATGACTGATTTTTAATATGAATCAGGTAGGTCAATAGGAACCAATCACAAACATAAAAGAGAGAATGTAATACTCCCTTGACACTCACATCTCATTGGCATTTTTTTTTACAAGAACAATACTGAGAATACATTTGATCATAATTCTTCTTTTTTAGCACACTGATTTAAGTGGAATACTTAGATTGGATTAGGTTAGATTGCTTTTTTCTGCACACCAGAGCATGTCAGTTCTGACCTGCAGGTATCTTTCAGGAACACACACACACACATCTTATCTCCACCCTGTTTGTTCCCCATTTAAGAAAAAGACAAAGATAAAGAGAGACAAAGACTTGACATGACATCAGCCATTCTCCAGTCTGTCTGTCTGTCTATCATAAGTGACTCACCACAAATGTCTTTGGCAGCGGCTCTAATCAGCTTCTTCTGTACCACCTTTAGTTGATTAATGACAGTCATCTAACAAACCAGATTGCATTCACAGGTTTTTTGGTTGCGACTGTTGTTCCAAATCTTGCTATATCTTATGCACAGATTGTATTCTCTAACCTTTTCTCTTTTCTGTTGCAGGACCACCTGTAAGTACTACCTCTCTTCATTCAGGTAGTATTGAAATCAACTTGACAGCACTCATTTTCCCTCCATGCATTTGCACTTACGTCCTCTCACATCACCCCTCACTATGCCCAATGCAATCTCTCCACATTCGCAACCACAAATCTCCCAGTAAAACATGAACGCAGAGAGACTGACAAACTGTCACAGGCTCAGTCACACATGTGCACCCACAGAGAACAGCAGTAAAAACAGACCACCTAGGGAAGAGAGTGTGTCGGTATGTGAGTGTATGTCAGCGTGTGCATGTGTTACAGTGATGGTTAGGGAGCGATGACTTACAGGTAATTCTTCTCTATGGGACTATAACTTCTGCTGACACTCAAATAAAAGCACAGACTACTGCTGTCCTCGGGTTAAGGATTAGGCCTGGGGCCCATTTTATTTAAATGTTTTCAGTCACATGGGGCATATCTGATCAGTTATATACAGTGCTGAAAGGAAACACAATCAGAAAGGCTGAACACACCCCAGATTCTGCCTTGAGCAGAAGACCAGAGGAACTGCCTCTCAGTCATCGTTAGACATTGAGTTGATGAAGGTCTGCGTGTAGACACTGAATTAAAAGTAGATAAATTACAGTAGGAAATGAGATAAAACAGTTTGATCTACCTTCACGTTCTTTCTAAATCAATGCAAACTGCCCAATGAACCATGATCTTGATTGCTTGTTTCATCTTTGTATAACGTGTAGCTCACATGGCGACCAGATAAGTTGCCATCGTGACAGAGGTGTCTGTTCTAACATGTCATGTCAATGCTTCATGCTCTAATCTCTAACCTCACCAGGGCAAGGCTGGACGGGATGGATACCCGGTAATTTGGATTTGTTATATATCCTGTCACTCTTCAATTGACCCAATCATGACTTGTTTGTTTCCCATTTGCTTCTCTGTCTATTTTTCCCAACGTTCTCTGTACAGATCTGTCTGTTTTTCTCCTTTTAAAGGAATCATTCACTCTAATCGTTGGCTTTCCCCTGCCTCTGACCACTGTCTTCTTACCAATGAGATATCCTGCCCCTCAAAAAAAGCATGTAGGGATTGATCCAATCATAAATATTTTACACAAACAACAAATATTGGCGAGGTTGTTCGAAAAAACTCAGATCTTAAAGAATTTAAAACACTTTGTAGGTATATAAAAGTTATTCACTGATATTGCAGGAGCACAAACGTGATCAATGATGATGTAAAACACTCTTGTGCCAGAACAAAACCTGATGGCGACTTACACCAAGCACGCTACAGCCCAGGCTTGTGGGTTCCAGACAAATGGCGGTCCCTGGTGGCCAATTACAACACTGCACAGCTCACAGCTGACTTGTGGTTCCATCATCATCAGATTCTCGTCAGTGCTCCCTCATCATGCAAGAGCTCGAGTTTTATGAGTAGATTGATTCATCAGAGCTGGAAGTCTGCTCAGCGCTGCGCTTCACAGATATATTTTGTGTGCACATGTCACATGCCCTGTTATATCTGGTTGCCATGGTTGGCCGTCTACAGTAGTTGCATGGTGTTGTGTTTCTCGGCTTTTTGTTGTATCATAGTGTTTGTTGTCTCGCTGGGAATTTGGGGAAGTTTCTCCCCCATGGGATTCTCTCCCAGTCAAATTCCCAGTCTGCCTGGCAGTGCACGGCCCTCCTGACGGGAAATGCCTGCTGCTAATTACACACAGGTGGACCGAACACACAGAGAATTATATGAGTGTTTGTTTGCCTGTGATCCTGCTAGTCTTTGTCAATGTTTAAAAGATAAATCCCAGACTGTTAGTTTTGTTCTCTTTAAAACATCTGCTTCATCAGGTGAAATGCTGTGGTTTAAAGCTACACAATGTTGAATCCACTGTTAATGCTTTGTGATACACTGATTGAACATAATCTGGCTGTCTCTAATTGCTAAAACATCTTCTTGTTATGGTGTACTCTATATGGGTTTGAGTAGAGGAGGACTTTAGGAGGTCTGTTAGTGAATAAATTGAAGATGAATAATACTGGCAATCAACAGACAGAACACAGTCTCTGGATTTTCTTTGTCTGCATTTAATGATTTTACTGTTATATGTAGCACACTGCAGATTACATAGACACAATCCAGGTTTAAACTCATGACTCCCACTGGTCATAGTTACATACACATAGCACATCCCTAAATGTCCCTAAAAGGTACATCGAGTGCATGTGCAGCCCCTGTTGACAGTGTTGGAGAGTAACTTAACCGTAATCAATTACATTACTGGAAACAAATGTTACTTATGGAAATATTTATGATGACAATTATAGATTTCTACAAAAACATAATGTATATAATATTTCCTTATTATATATAATATTTCAATTATCGATTATCACATTAAGTTATCATAAAAGTAATCAAATCTAATGAGTCATGTCACTTTTAAAAGTGTTTAGTTACACTACTGTTACATTTTAAACAGGGAAACTTGTAATTGTTAACAATTACATTTACAACTTTACCAACACTGCTGATTCACACACATTCCCATCTGTTGGCTGAGGCTGCCTTGAAAGTTGTCAAGCTACTAACACATTTACACACATCAGCAGCAGCTTGAAGTCTCACTCAAGCCAGGAAACCTCCTGATGACCTAAATAGAACAATGGTTAGATATTGGTTCCCGGCAGCACCAGTACTGGGTTTCATTGTACCTCATACAGGATTCACTGGGCAACAATCAGCAGTTTTCCACTGTAGGAATATATGGGCACTCACTAGTCAACCTTTCACTTTTGATTGTCTAAAGTTGAATATTGAATATGAAGTGACATTGCCACAGCTTATGTGTAATTCTGAGGTGATCAGCAGAGGATCATGTTGTTCATGTGCGTGAATATGAAAACACAATTGGTGACACACAACTGGATTTGAAAATTTATATGAGCACATTATGGCGCTCCATTATGAATGACGTGTGTGTGTGTCCACATCCAACCAACCAACAGTGGAAGTGGTTACATGTGAACACATGTGCTCTGTCTTTGTGACATGTTCTCACACAAGCTCTCATATTGGGACGGCACACACACAACAGCGCTAATCAATTGAGTTTGTTTCCAGAAAGGTCTAGGGAACTGGGCATGTTTGCAACAGTTCATTCTTGAATTTCACATTTCCTACTACAAACTGTTTAATAGTTTACCAGCACTCTTTTCTCTTGCTCTCTCCCCTTTATGTCGTCTGACTGACTTAAATATAACCAATTTAATCCTCAGCAGTTTGTGTGTTGTTGCCTGTAGACACTAAACTGAAGACAACAGGAAATAACTGTGTGCACATGCCGGTATGCCTGTGTGTGAGCGAGAGCCGGCTGCACTCATTCAGGTGGTCAACACGTGTCCAATGCATGCAGCACACATGCACTTTCACTGAGGCATTAGCTATATGATAAACATTGTTAATGACGTCTGTGTGTGGGTGTAGGTGCCTGTGTGGGTGGGTGGGTGTGCAGCGGTAACTACTGTCACTTCTTCCTCTCATAAATCACCGGCGAGGGGTTTTACTTTCAGAAAAGCACCTTCCAACTGTCAAACAATAAATGTCTGACAAAACAGTGCAGAGGGGTAAACACACACCCACACACACACCACTGGGTTCACATTCATATGCGCAGTCGCCAGCGTGCCCAGCCACGAGTGTGTTTATAGAAGAGTCTGTGACAGACCTCGCTCAGCAGAAACAAGCCGCGGTCTCCATTGTTCAGCCTTCCAGGCCGCTGAGCGCAGATTAAAGCCAGACAGTCACCCAACAACATGTCAGTAATTTGGTGTCCCGAACACACTTCACTCTGGTATGCTTTCATTCTGGAGAGCAAAATGTCCTGTATCACAAATTATACTTATATAGCCTTGATGCGGGTGACAGTTTTGTCCCTGTGGCAACGTGAGACGAGCTGGAGATGAGAGAGAGAAGAAAAGATACAAAAAGGTTTGGTGGATCACTGTGAGAGTGAAAGATAATGATGACAAAAGATGCCAGAGAAGGAAAAAAAAAGAGCTGAACCGCAGGGAAGGAAAGGATTCTTCGTTTTAATGTCACATAATTAAGCTCATTGAGCCTAATATGGGCGACACATTGCCATGTGTGTTTCTAGCTGACACATCGACTCTGATGTGCAGACGACACATTTTCAAGCTGCATCCTCCACAATTACACTCCACTGGCTAATTGCGAGCCTGCGCTATAGGGGGCACAATAAAGACAATAAAGACGCCCCTCACCCTGTTTCATTGGGATGAGGAGACACACTTGCAAACAGGCACATATGCATATATGCACACACACACTGTCCTGGAGGCCAAGTTGTTATCCAGAAATGTGTTTAAAAGCTTTGTAATTGGTGGGAATGCTGACTAGACATTTCTTTATTCTGCTGAAAGACGCCGCAGATGGTGATGCCGTCTGGATGTAAACACAAAAAACACACAACACATAGGAAAAGGCATTTTTTAATTCACTTGAGGGTCTGACAGTAATCTCAGGATTTTCCTATGTGCCAATTCATCTCCACGTGCATCTTCTCTTCTCTGCTGGCTGGCATTATAGCTGTGGTTCTTTTTGTTTTCAGCTACTTAAATTCAACTTTGTTGCAGATAATTTTGTAGGTTCACTGCACACAGCATGTTCCCCATCACATCAGATCATATTTGCCACAAATTGAAATCCAAGCCATGGTGTTTTCATCTTTTTGAACCCCGCCTGTGTATTATATTATAAAAGTTCCTTCAACTCCTGAGCTGATGTAAGCTGGGCTCATATATTTTAAAGCATTTTCTTATCAGTCATAGTACATTTGCTGAATTATGAGCCCAGGCAGCTATAATTCTGGGTCTTATTCTATTCTGGTATGTCCCCTAAGCAATGTTTGAAGTTATACACTGTATGAACTGCAAACTGACAGCTGCCATATATTAGATACAGAATTTTATTGTTGAGAACAAACCCTTTCTCTCAGACACAAAAACACAGAAGCACATTCACACACGTCCACAAATGAAGGACACACACACAGTTATACTACCTACAGTTAAAAGGCCACTCTGTGGCTTGTTAGCTGCTATAAATCACACTGTTTTTCTGCTCTGGTTCAGACTCGGCAGCAGCCGATGAGCTCAGCATGTACATCAACTCACCCTGATGCGTCTGAAAGGAGTCAGGATCTGATAAACACTCCCAGATGCACAGATATCACACACACCTAAAGACTGAACCATCTTTATCCAGAGATGAGGAATATATTCCATCATGATTGCCCACCAGATTTATCTTCAACCTGCCACAACACAGAATATAAAAATCAGACAAACAGCAAGTAAAATAAAGATATCAACAAATCTGTATAACACCTTTAAAGCAGCTGAGGTCAATGTCTTTCTGTAACTCCCTTCACTCAGTCAGTGTTGGTGATGTCATGTAGGAATGAAACACGTGTTTAATGCTCATAATGCTGTAAAGAATCTCTCTTAGAGCTCAAACTGTCTTCTCTGGGAAATGTATTGAAGTTTAGTGACTCATGCCATTGACATAATCCCAGATTTCTCCATCTACAATGTACAGAAGTTGTCTCTTTCACTCAGGATGACAAATCTAACTTTTAGGAAGAAATGAAGTTTCCTCCATTTGTTTCTTGACAACGTGCTCACGTGCTCGGTTCTAGACTCTCACCTGAGAGTCTAGAACCGAATTTCCTCCAGTTTCAACCTGCTATCATCAAATAAATCTCTTCTGCTTGTATCAAATATTCAGCTTCATGGGATGGGTTTTTTTCTTGGCCAACACAGAACATATCATCAGAACACTTCAATACTATAGAATCTTAATTATTGATTATAGAGTTATTTAAATAAACAAGAGTGAGTGAACCACACAGGGGAACTTCCTTGCGCCCACATCAGTCATTTCCCACCGTCACTCATAACCCTGTTCTCAACTGTAGACAGTTGGGGTGAAAATATTGTGGTCCAACTGGTGCCAGTCAATGATCCCGCCCACATCTCAGGCATTTTAATACACACTAAAGACAGTTTACAGCCGTTCTGTCCCATTACAAGACAGGAGAAAAGCAGCAGGGATGAACTGTTAATGGGAAAGTAAGACTCCTCCGCCCTCCTCTCCTCCCCTCCTCCATTTGTCTGTTGTCTATCCATCAAAATGACAAGTTTTCCGACATTAGGTCCAATGAGGAGCAAAGTGGGACTTGTGTAAGCCATCCAAAGTCACATAAATGGTTAATGATGGTTTCCAGTTTTTAGAGCCACCAGGACTGTGCTGTGTTGAGCAAGTCGTGAGGATCCTGTTGATGACTGTCAGCTTAACGTGGAGTGTTGTTGTAAAGGAGGAAGTCATCATTATTCTTCACCACATACATCACTTTTAAGTGTTTTTGGAAAGTTCGATCTAAGAGCCAACGGTTCCTTCATGTTTAAGTGGCGATCCAAAGCTTTGGGCCTTTGAACTGAATGACTGCTTCAGGGTTTGCCTGCCTCTTCTTATTGAAGTAAACAAAGTGGACAACTTCCACTGCAGGTTTTGTACTTGGGCGAGGTCAGACTGGGACTTTCAACATGTTTAACTACCTGCTGGATTATCTCATCACCACACGCATGCACGCACGCACACACACACACACACACACATTGGATTCTGGGGCAGATTAATACAGCTGGACCTCTTCCACCCACAGTCTCTGATGCCGGACACCACAATGTAAATCTCAGAATGATTATAAACCACAACCACCTGGAAACGTCTTAATATAGTCTCGCATGTACACACACACACAGACTCAACTGGGGCAGGATATACAGACTAAAGTTGAAATTAATTTCTTCCCTTTTTGTATGTTTCTTGTAAAATTTCCACAACAGTTTCCCTGTCACACACTTTTTTTCCCTCTTTTAAAACCCTTGTTTCACACCCATATATAGTATAGGTTATCTACATTATATCCTCAATCATGCAGATTTAAACACCAGGACCAGCTGATAAATTACGGGCAGTATGTGATATATTCTAGATAGGGAAGGATACTTTAAAACTCTTTATCAGACTCTTCATTCACAGAAGATTCACACAGGATGTGATCAGAACGACTTGAAACACAGTGAACTAATTCCTCCTTATTATTGATATTACGGCATTATTTAACTTCAAAAACAACAAATCATCAACTTACCACATGCGTTTTTCACATAGGCTGTATGTTACAAGTGGAGTGTGTGCCTTTGTGTACACACAGTGAGCCATAAAAATCTACACAGTAACATAGAGAACATTTCTATGGTTTTGGAAAACACAAAAACAGCTAGTCAGTCTGTTACTGTGAATTATGACTTGACACTCTGAGTGTAAAGAATCAAATAACTTATTTAAAGATCAAAAGAAACAGCATGTAACTGTCTCCCATATTAACATTATTATTACACACAAACTTAAGAGTGTATTCATCTTCTCATCTAACAACAAATTTCCACAAAGTCTTACTTATCCCAAAGTATTATGTTGGGTTGTTTTTTATGTGATTTATTTTATCTGTTCATCCAACAGGGTCCACTTGGCTTGGATGGTAAACCCGTAAGTCATTCCAAGAAATTGTACATTCATATATTCTTTTATCATAAGAATATAATTTTAAATTTTAAACATTTAACTCTGACTTTCCTTTCTCAGGGTTTACCAGGGCTCAAGGGAAGCCAGGTACACTGGTCACACATCTGTTGTTTTGGTTTGATATTCTTTTTCTCTTGGTTTTCTTACAGCACATATCAATTAAAATCATACCTGTTCTTCCCAGGTTTTCTAAAAATGAATCTGTGTGTGTTTCATGTGAGACAGGTGATGGTTAGCTATGCCTCATCAGTCACTTTTACTGTTCCTCAGGGGACTTTGCAGACTAAAGTAAAAAGCCCACGGTGGCCATCTTGTTCCTTGTTCCACCTCTTAAGTCATCCACGGCTTTCTGGCCGCATGGGAGTCATGGTTCAGCTGGATCAAGTGCTGAAATCCACTTCACACTTCACCTCTGAATCCCATCCATCACCCTTTCCATGAAATCCCGCCACACTTGCAGACACACCCAGCTGCAGAATGGAAACGGATGAAGCAGAGCGAATGGGTTACACACCAGTGAGAAAGTAGAGAGAGGGGACCAAGTTTATAACCTTCAACAGAGGCTCTTTAAAAAGTAATTACGGTATCCTCAACCCTCATCACCACCCCCTTCTCGGCCCTTCGCTCTGGTTTCTTTGACCACAGAGAGAGGGACAAGTCTTCTGGTGAAATGTAAACCCCTCTCAGCATAAAGAAAGCTGTTTGAACAGCTTCTCCACCAAACACCTTTAAGCAGTTTTTTCCTGTTACACAGGATCTCAGCCTGAGTCCGTACTTTAATAGGACTCTCCCCATCACTGAGGGTCCACTGTAAAACTTCAGGAGGGGTGATAATAAGAGGAGCCACCTGGAAACACAAGTGAAGGGCTCAGAAGTGGAATGCTGGCTGGAGAAGACAGTAGAACACTAAATGTACACTTCATTAGTATCAAATGAAATCAAACTGGCTGTGATGAATAATTAATTGAAGTATTTAATTTTGAAATAAATAATCATTTTGACATAGTAAACTAAAATAAAAGTTGACTTAGTGAAAAAAAATGTCTGCTACAATAGCAAATAAGTCGTCACTTCTTCCCTGATCTCTCTCTGTTCCCTGAACCAAAGTAGGACAAAGCACAGAAGATCAGCTGCTGTCTGTCAACATGTGGCTGGTCACATTAACAAACTGCTTATTCCTTCCTCCAGAACCCTCCTCTGCCCTGCACCCAAACACTGTTATATCTGCCAAATCTAGGCAAAGTGTTGAAAGGGAAAACGTGACAAATAATCTTAAAGACACGTGGCAAATTTAGAGTAAAGGCAGTAGGTTACAAGTCAATCAAACACAGAACAGACCAAAGTCCATTCATGGACAGTGTGATTAAGACATGTGTAAGTGTTGTGAAGGGAGATCTGGGATGCATGAGGTACTGGTCCTCCTCTCATGTGATCCAAAATGCCATCCTTAGGCAGACATAGGCTGGCTTTGTTTGATTCTGCATAAAGAAGTCATGATGGTGAGGTCATTATTCCAGCCAGTCAGAGCGGACCTTCAGTTTGTCTGACGTTGGAACATTTGAGGTCCTTGTACCAGTTGTCAGAAGTAGAAGTGGAGCACTCTTGTCCAGAGTTGATATGTGGGCATGGTGTTGATAAGACAATGTCAAAACATCCTACAACTTGAGTCCACGTGGTGTGTTTTGAATTATTGTTTGTAGCGTTCACATCTGAAGAGAGAAAGACTGACAGAGGAACAAATGTCTGTGGTGTTTTTATCTCAAAAAGAAAAGTCTTAAAAGGGATTTATGAGGAATCTCACTGATCTAGATTTTCTGCTTCATGTCATATGGTCCTCTTATTGTGAAGAGAGCAGCGGCTGTGGATTGAGCCGTCTCCAAGGCGGCATGAACTGCCTTGATAAAGTGTTCCGTGTTAAAGGCCCTTTTCAGATGTATGATGCATGGTGCTTGTATGACAGCTGATCTAATTTGACTGACTGGTTCTAATTATCTCCTTCCTCCCCTTAGGGACCAGCCGGACCTAAGGGAGAAAAGGTATGCTTCAATACAGATGTGTCTCACATTAATTACCAGGCAGAACGACACCCATGGAGTAACACACATCCAACCAGATGTTGCCATGGTCCAGTTCCATTGCATATACATTTATAAATAACATGTACATAATATGAAGGTCATGTGTCAAACATCAGGGCAACAATCAGGCCTTTTGCCAAGCATCATAATTACCAGTTTCTCTGAACCTCCACCCTGCCTGAGATGTTAGTGATCTTAAGAGCTGCAAGGGCTGGCACAGGAGACGTGTGCATGTGGTCATCTGTGTACACACTGATGGGTAATTTGTGTGTGTGCATACATATTTGTGTTGGTCCGGCTGAGCTCAACCACAAGAACAAGGCAACTGTGGTAAACTGCACAGCAGAGTGAAATTCTGACTTACAGGGATTGAAAATGACGGGTGATGCTGAGGTTTGGAAAATTGGCAGCCCTCATGTAATCACGCCTCAAGCACTGTGATGAGAGTATGAAGCCTCACAGAGACAACACTTCCCAGCACATGAGCGCCTTCTTAAGTATGTCCTGTCAGATGATTCCACTTCATGATTTATACAGTAAATGTTGACATCCTGAGCTGGTTTGGGGACAGATCACCTTAGAGATGTTTCCTTTCTATACACACTCATTATGTTCTGTCACATCTGTCACCACAGCTCTGCAGTCGCAAGTTTCGACTTCTTTCCTAGTACTGACACATTCCTGCTCTTCTTTCAGGGTGACCAGGGAGACATCGGGCCAAGGGTAAGATGTATCTTCTTTCTTCACCTGAGTAGGATAACAATGCAATGCCGGACTTTTTAAATCTATAATGTTGAATATTTCATCTTTTTCGGCTCCCGGAGTAACTGAACGAAAACTGCTTAGAACGTTCATCCACCCACACCTGTGACAGGATGGAACATGAATTTACATTTATTTAGTTTTCTCATGTAGCTTTTCGACTGCCAATTGCATTAGATTGTCAATTCAGTCCATCTTCAGTCTAGAAGTTATTGTTTTTTTTTTGTTTTGTTTTGAAAGCAAGAGTCAACATTTTTTTTAATTTAATTCACCTTTAAATCACCTTTCTGAATCCACACATGTAAAACCAAAAAATAACTAACCTTGTTCTCATTAGAATATGAAAATATCACTGAAACTAGAAAATCACTCCAACTATTTTCAAACCCTCTGAAATATATGATGGATATATTCATGAAAATACTTTCATTAAGATGAAAATTAGAAGAAACGCATTGCTTCAATATGCTGAACTATCTGACAAGAATTTCTTTCTTTCTTAGTCAAAATCTAAATCCATCTAAAACTAAATCACAATCCCAAAACAGAGAATTTGTCCATTTCCACTGGTTGCCTGTGATGGATAGCTAAGTTTGGATGTGTGAAACAAATGACTATGATGTTCTTAATTCACCAAGGTGTGCTTATCCCAGCCTCAATTAAACCCACCTTTCCAGGTGCGCTCACCTAAATAGCTGCATACACAGCCATCAGATGTTTAAATAAACAACCCATGTTCATTGTAATGGCTGGAAAAGTTGTTCTTGTCTCTGAAAAAATTTATATATATTCATGTGATCACATTTGATGGAAAATGCACACATGCAAGTTTTAGTCTGTCACCATAAACATCTGCCAGCATTGCTATTAACTGCATAATCCGGTTCCCAAGAAGAGGCGAGAGATGTCCTCATCCTCAAAGCAAGTTGGTAGATCACCTTATTAAAGAGCAATGGAAATACTTAAATCTCACCATGAAAACCCAATATTTGCGGTTGCACTGCAAAACTGCCATCTCCTCCCATCCAAACAATGTTGTTTTAGCATTATGGGGTAACCATTCTCTGTGTCTGGTCTGTGTTGACAGAGTTGTCTTTTTATGTGATATCATTCCACCCACAATGAAATCTTTGTAATTATCTCCCACTTCAGTCACTGTGGTTTGAGAAAAAGCATCCTCCTGTTTTACATCGAGAATGTTTTGGATTCTTTGAACAATTCATGTACCCAGTGAAGCTGAAGTGTTTTTTTCCTCTTTCACTATTTTCAAATGAGGTCATGCAAAAAAAAGTGTGGATTAGCCACTGAGGAAATCAATTCATTATGTGAGGTTTAAGTCTGAAGATTCAAACCAATGTACTTTTGGCTGGATCCATTATTTTTTTTTTCTCTCTTAAAATGGGAAACTGTTCAGACAGCATGCTTTTCCACACATTTTTTTTTTAAAAAAAAAGCTATTCAATAAATCAATAATATGTGGTTGAACAATACTTCAGAACAGTCCTGAAAAGATACAACATAAACGCAGTGTTTGTGTTCAATATGCAAATTGTGTCATTATTTTATTTGAAATACACTTATTATTATTATTATTATTATTAAGTCATTTAATGGTAAATACAACACAAAAGTACAACAAACTGTTTTCAAAACTTCAAAACGGCTGCATGACTATTTGTCACAGTCCTTTTCAAATCCTTCAACACATCATTACAATTAATTCACAATCAGGGAAAAAAACACCTAAGATGCTCAACTGAAACTGTAATCATGAATATGTACAGGTACCCGTATCTGTAATTTAAATACACATTTGTCTCCAGTAATGAAGCTGATTATGGTTATTTTCGTATTTTCGTCATGCTTCGTTTGCATAGTTGTGCTGGATCTGATCCCAGCTGTCAAAGTCAGGGTATAATCTGGATGAGTCGCCAACTCATCGCATGGCCACATGAAAGACAGACAACCATTCAGACACACACATAGGAATAGGCCAGGAATCAAACCTACTCACTGCATAACACTGCCCATACATGTAACTAGTTACTCCCCAACACTGATGTCTGTGTAGAAATCTTCCAGATGTCAGAGACATTTGGCATAAGAGTAGCGTTTGAGAGATTTAGGGTGAGACTAGTTGTTTTATAGCAGAGCACAAATGGCGTGTGAATTTGACAGGGCTGCTTAAAGGAACCATGCCTGATGATGTGGTTTAGAAAGATCACAAAAATTCCTGATCCCTTTCAAGACATAAATTATAATTATTTTAGTTTCCTGCTATCCTCCTTGACATTTGTGCAGGAATCCTTTTGGTATACTGTATTTTCATCGTTTTTCCCCATACTAGACTTGGACAGATCCCCTGCAGCTTTGATATCCTTGGATGAGGATGATGAGGCAGAAAACCTCAGTGTGCCGCTCAGAAACACACGCTTGTGTTAAAACAAACCTCTGAGCTCCTACTGTAGTTGTGAATGTGGTTTGGCTTGGAAGTTTGGAATTACTTTTCTTTCTGATTTGGCCAGATATGTCAGAAACTCAGAAACAGAACAGAACAAAGTATTTCGGTCAGATGTATCCTCCATGCACAGAGCCTCAGCCTCTTTCACCTCTGACCGCTTAGTGCAACAAGGAGAGTAAGTGCAAACAGGAAATAACCATGTATCTTTGTCAAGAGACTTGACTTCCTATCAATCATTGTCAGGGCCTCTGCCAGACAGAATCCATTTATATCACAATCACAGGATAACAGAAACATTAAAACATAATCAGATGTCTTTTAAGCACCAGACACATGTGACAAAAGGTCATGAGGCAGGAATGAAAGTGGTAGACGTACTGTCAAATGAATATGGAGGGGATTGTCGCAGCATGTTTAGGTTAGTCTGGCAACTGTGTTGAAAGAAGAGCTGTGTTGGGAATTTCATCCCCAGCCAAAGTTTTTCTTTTGCTTCTCAAAGAGCTGCTACAAAAACAGTGAGAGAGGGTTTGACAAAGGGAATGACTGTTTGGCTTCCAATCAAGCTCAGGTCTGATGCAAATGAAGTATGGGGAAAGTCATTTCTTTTATTAGATGCTGTGGGAAAATGTGTCTCTGTGATTGTGGGGTGAGGGGGAAGACCTCAGCTATCCAGAGGTCTTTGCAGCCTGCTATCATAAAACTTATGAGCACAGGAGTCTCTCCTGCTGTTCTTCCTTTCCTTTTTCTTCAATGTGTTTTTGGTGGGAACTCAACCAGGGAGGCAGCACCATGTTCAGAGATTGTTGGCAGCAGTCAAACCTTCCTCCTTTCAGCTTGATGGGCAATCATCACAGTCCCTGTCGGTTGGCGGGAGAGAGCCAAGCCACCTCTGTTTGTTTTTAGTCTCAAAGGATAGGATGGGACACTATGAAATGTAGCATGTAATCGAATGTTTATTTAATAGGAGGCCTAATCCCTTTGATTTCAGGAATATTTATAGAATCCTGTATCACACTATATCATATGTTGTTCTCCTGTACAGTCAGAATGCTGTCTATCCCTCACGTAATATTCCACCCGCACCATTTTTCAACCACATTGACGTCAATTTGCCCAACTTTCCGTTTGTCACTTCCTCTCCCCAGGGTCCTCCTAACTACAGCACATATGCAGGTCTTCACAGTAATCAGATTCTCACCGTCAAGGTTTGTAAACAGCGAACTGCTCCTCAGCCCTCCCAGCAGCCTCTGCTCTGTGCCAGACTGCTGATCTGTCTCTGTCCCTGTAGGTAGAGAAGAAAGCCTCTGTCTCTGACATTTCCCCTCTGCTTTCCAGCAGCTTACCTCTCATCTCCATTTCGCCCACAGTGATTGTTCTCTACTTTCCAGGCTCTCCTCTGCATTCTCACAGTGGATAACATTTATTTCAGATTTTTTTTTCCTTTTTAACCGGTTCCACATGCTCACACATTCTCTCTATGCACTTTCCCTTCACCCTACTTTCTGTCCTCGTTGTGCCTCTTGCACGTCAGATGGTCTTTCCTCGATACGACCATGGCTTTATCTCTGGTGACCAGTCCAGCAGCTTTCAGAGACGCTTTCTGAAGGTATACCACAACTAAGGCATGTGTGCTCATTTAACATTCTGACTTCTTCATGTCTGTTTTCAGTTAGCCATACTTTTCTCTCACACCTTTTCCATTTTTCCTGTTGTTCATTCAAGTTGCATTTAACTGATTTCACGTTTGATTATTTGTCCCATTTTTCATCATTTACCCATGTGTGCTTGCTGGCATAATTATATTAGTAGGATGGCTGATTAGGGGAAACTATGTTGGGCTGTATCCACACAATTAGAGAGACATCTTGAAGATAAACTAACTTGCATTTCTGAAGAGGGTTCAGCAATGTGTGTTTCATATTAGGAGAAGAATAAAAGAGCTTCATTGATGGCAGTTTAGTTCAAGCCTGACTTATTTCAAAACATGATAATTATCAAACCTAGGAAATAGAGCTTTGAAATAAGGCCTTAGAGAAAGAATAATATGAACAGGCCCACTGAAGCAGCTTTCCACAAATAAAGTCTAATGTACCAAGTGTCTACACAGATGAGAGAGTGCAAAGGAATTGTCTATGGTTATACCATAGAAACAGCACATCCCCTGCTGGTAAATAATGTTGTGCATTCATACTCAAAGATGAAAAACACGTCAGAAAACAGTCCCCCAGGAAAGAGACAGAAATTAAAGGTTCTACAACATTGCTCTCTTGCATGAGAACTCATATGTGCTAGCATGAGTGTGCCTCTGTTTGAAAATGATGTCTTACTTAATTGACAAAAACTGTGTGGTCCCCTTTTCTCTCATGAAAGGAGACATCTAGAATATAAGCTTACGAACGCCATTATAATTATGTGAAGTTCTATCTTGAACTAGGGTCTCAAATGTAATTCATTCTGTGAAGTACTAGATTATTTACACGTACAAAGAAGATGTCCATACTGACAAAAGATCAGACAATGACTTGAAGGGATCCACTCACAATGGTGAATCCACAAAATGTTCTGTTTTAGTGCCACATGAAGTTATTAACATGTAGGAGTATATGTTAGTAAAAGAGACGTGGAGTTTCCTAAGTTTAGATACAAACAGAAAAGGGAGAATGGAGAAAAATGTTAACCAGCAGTTATGGTTTCTTTCAGGTCCTTTCACCTGCCCTTTGTTGTGGAGAATATTTATCATTATACTTTGTTGTTCTTCCCCCTTCAGGGTGACCAAGGCCAGGCTGGACCTGCTGGTCCCCCCGGTCCTTCAGGTCCTCCCGGTCCCAGAGGACCCCCTGGGAACACCGGCAAGGATGGGCCACGTGGCCCTGCAGGAGAGCCAGTATGAGCCTTTTTTACAAATCTACTTGCAGATGGACAGCCAGTGCATATGATAGTGCATCCTCTTCCTCTCATCACTTTTTTATCATCTCCTTGCTAAACATAGAGTACGTGGTCTCCTAAAACACCTCGTCTGTCAGGGGCTGGCGTTATCCCAAATGTGTGGCGAGTTCGAGGGTGTGAGAGATTGCAGATGTGTTTTTCTGTGTGCATTGCCTAATGCACATGTATTAGAGGAGAAAGGGTCCATGCATTTAATTGCAGTGAACCCATATTTTCATTCTTTCAGGTTTGCCACTGAACTGTGGCTTACCTAAAAGCACCCAGAATAGCAACTCCACTCCTGGCCTCATCTGTTTTGTGTAAGATAGCCACCACAAAGTTCTCCAGCAAGCACCCACTCTCCCACCCTCTTACCACGACTGAATCACTATGCACCCCTGTAACAGATATGGTGCTGCGGTGCGTTTACTGGCAGTTTGCCGACCTCACCAAACAATAGTTGTGCTCCTCACTTCAGGCAGTTTGTGTTTCTCAAGATTTACTTTCCCAGGGCTCAGTTCATATAGTGGCAGCTGAGTGCTGTGGTGGTAGAGGGAAAGGGAGACAATGACAGTAAATTTTGTTTATTCAAATAAAGAAATGAATTCTCTGTAACACTGAATAGCACAGTGAACGGAAATGAAAGATGTTGGTCTCCAAACAGATGAGAGCTTCTCTAGAACTGACAGGAGTGAAATCCAGCTGTAGTATGACTATAAACAGAGTGGTAGAAGAGACAGGGCCCGTCCCTTAACCTAGACCATTTCAAATGTACTCTCCAAGTGATTTACAAAACAGTAAAAAAAGCCAAAATGCCAACAGCTGCTCCGTGTTCTGGGCAGATGTATGAGTGAGCAGGAAAAACTGAGCCCTAATTTATAAATCTAAAGAACTAAAGAAATGACAACATTTATCAGGTAGCATATACTTTCATTCTGATGTCAGAATAATTTAACATCATTCTGCATGCTAGTTCATGTCTGAAGTATATTCAGCATCATTTATAGGTGGCTGGAAATGCATCCATCCGATTCTAAGCTCAGGATGAAAGAAGAAATTAAATCAATTTGCAATGGTGATTTGTTTCATGTGGCTGTGGAATAAAGATCAAAAGATGAGGCAGAGGTATGAGGTGAGGTGTGAGGATAAAAGGGTGTAGGAGCACACGACGTTGAGAATGAAAGACGACCGCAGCATCAGGGGGGATCAGGACGACAGTCTGAAGAAACCAGCTGGGAAGCAGCTAATGCAGATTCAGCTTATTTTTTATCATTATTATTTACATCATTTGATGCCCCCTTGCTCAAACTTGCTCAATTTATTCCTTCCTATCCATTCTCAATGGTATTGCTGCCTGGTTACATACTGACCTCTAGTGGCAATGTCAATGTTTCTATCTTTTACATGTATGTACTGTAGATAAAGATGACATTAGATTGCATTACGTGGCTAATTCTATTGCACTCTCTTTCTTTTTCTACCTCAGGGTATTCCTGGTCGGGATGGCACTGAGGTGAATATTTCAGTGTTGTTAATGTTGCACTATAAGTGGTTACTGTGGATTTATGTTTTGATAGTAACCAATTACATGTTGGCTTCAGGGACCTCAAGGATTGCCTGGGAAGCCGGTAAGAGTTTACAGATTTACTGACCTTGACTGAGATATAAAAGGGAAATGTGTTTTATGTGACAGGACATAATTCAACACATTGTTATGACCTAACAGGGAGAAGAAGGTAAACCGGGTTATCCTGGACTACAAGGTCCTTCAGGAGCAAAGGTAAGGATGAGGTTTATTTTTTTCTTCTCCTCCTGTACAGTAGTCTAACATATTTATTGTATATTCAAAAGGGTGAGCCAGGTACAGGCGAAAAAGGCGAGAGGGGTATGGATGGACTTCCGGGACTAAAGGTTATACACACAGAGTGTAACAATACACAAATAAACAACTTATATTGGTCTTAACATGTTTACTGCAATTCACCAGAGTGAGCTATATTATTCTGTATATTACACAGGGCGATAAAGGGGCAACAGGAGAGCCAGGATCGCAGGGACCCATGGTACGTACTGTATGTCACACAAAGGTGACATCCAGCCACAGAGTTATTCCTGTGTGCATTTTGATTATATTAAGTTATGTGGGTATGTACTCTTCGTCTGTTTCAGGGATATCCTGGTGAAAAGGGCACCGCAGGCTCCTCAGACATCATCGACTTCAACGGGAAGCTTCTGGACGCATTCCAGGTGAGGGATACTAATAAAACACCATTTATGTTTCATCACATATTTCTAATTTCATCTGAAATTCTGAGTCAGATAGCATCTAAATAAATCCTGAAATGGCAAGAACAACTCCTGGGTTGTTTTTCTTAACAAAAATGTTGCTATCTTCTTCTCAACAGGCCATCAACACCATCAGTGTTTCGGTAATCTATGTTTGTGCATGGTTTTGGTAGCGTGACTAACACCTACAAGACAATGCACATACTCTTTTATGTATGCACACAAGAATCCATCTGCTTTAACCGTGGAGCTCTGCCCCAAACCTTTTTGCTTCAGATGCCCATGAAGTCAAATAGCCAAGAGATGACTGACAAGTCATCAGTCAACATGCAGCCCCAGCAAACACCAGTCAGCTGCCCTGTTCCATCAAATAACATGACTAAGCAGGCATGTTTAATGCAGAAGAATCAGCCTTTGTCATGGTGAAATTATGTCATGTCATCAGTTGTATGCTTTCATTTGCTATAAGGTAGCATGGTGTTTTTTTTCTATATATGTGAGTTGATACACAAGTGGAATGCACTGGAAAGCTGGGGAACTGTTCATAGCACCCCCTATAGTCTCACATCTCTTCTGCATACACAAGAGCCTTTGATTCCACCATGTACCGTGCTACATGCTAATAACAGATGACTATCTCTGCAAGAGAGTGTGTATTTGATTTAAAACTACTATGAGACAGGTCCCCTCTGCCCCTGTCTGAAGTAGGCTGCTGCATGCAAACTCTACAGGCAGCAGCATGAGATGGTTACAAAGGAACACATGAACCTGAGATGTTATCAGAGGGGTCTTGCTTTGGAGGATCGGTTGGCAGCAAATCACACGCACAGTCTCATCTCAAGTTAAATGTATGTGAACGGAGACTGTTCATTGACCACCCAACTTGTGTTATGATCCATTTACTTGTTTGTGTGAAAAGCCATATTGGTTTCATCTGTGGTGAAAATTTAGCTGATGAATCATAATGGTTTAAACCTTTGCTGAAATCGGCTTTATGAGACCATCATTCACTTTTTTTCTGCCTCTTTGTGTAATTATTTGCACGAGTAGCCTTCACTTTCCAGTGATGGAATATCTCATAGCCCAACTTGTTTGTAAGCATCTATTAGTTGCCATGGCTTTAATGGAGGACACACAAAAATTAGGGAAAAGGGGCTGAAAACAGCACGCACACTTCCTGCAATATGGTTTCCATTTTATTTTCTGTTCTTAACTTCAGAGTAACAACCAACAAGTCAACGTTTTTGGATGTAGAGATTTAGTAGTGTGATTTAAATAACTGTAACGTGTCAGTCATCTTACAAATTATGAGATGGGATGGACATACAGTATCTTCATTATGTATCACATTATTAGTGATACATAACATTACATGAATACTTTGTTTAGTTTTTTTTGTGTCCAAACTTTCTCCTCCTGCATCCAAACAATCGGCCGTGTGGGAAATTATGCCAACTTGTTGTTCAGCCAAACTACATTCAGAGATGTTGTACATCCATTGACTCCAAATGTGTTCAGCGAAAAAGGGGAATAAATGAAGCCAGCTGTTTTTTTCAACCTCCGGTATGATTTCCGTGTCCATACGGGGCAAGTGAGGTTTTGTTTTCCTAGATTGTGCATCATTTGGACAAACACTGTAGAATAAATAGCTTTCATGTGTAAACACAGAATTATCACCTGCACTGTAGTTTTCCTCAGCTCTGTGTGCTTTCAGCTCACTGTTTTGGTAGTTTAGCCCCTCCATGCCATGAACGGTTAACCCTTTATCTGCTAAAGGGTTATTTTTTAATGTTTTTTATTTTTATTGTTCATTCACCAGGGTCCACCTGGTCCACCTGGGCCCCCAGGCCCTCAAGGGGAAAAGGTTAGGAATTCTTAATATTCCTGTTTCTGCTGTTATTTTCCCATACCGCCTGAAACAGTAAAGTGACTTTGTACAGCATGAAACCCAAGCTGTGTGTTTCTGTTGTGTCAGGGGGAACTTGGTTTACCAGGGCCAGCAGGTGTTGATGGGGAGAAGGTACAGCTCAAACAGAACTCTTGTCTCCTTTGTCTTTGCAATTCATCAAGTTGAATGTGACTTCCCTCACATATTTTCTCTCAGGGACCTAAAGGTGACCAAGGTGAGATGGGCCCTGCAGGAGAGAGAGGAGAGAAGGGAGAGATGGGGCTCTCTGGACCTGCTGTAAGTAGTAACTTTGTTTCTTAAGAGCATGTTTCTCAGATTCACACACTGTGATGCATGTTACTAGCTGAGGTTTCATCTTTTGACTTTATGGTTCAGGGGATGGACGGACAGAAAGGGGAAAAAGGTGATTGCCGAATGGATGACAACCTGGTGAGTCACAAGTATGACCGGTGCAGACACACATATTACACACTGAAATGGCCATCCCACTGATGCTTTATTTGATTTCATTAGATTTCAATTATGCATTGATTAAATACTGTCATTATTGGGGCCTGACTTTTGTGTCTGTGGGTACAATGAACATCAAGTTGTATTATTAATTCTCCGTCATTTCAAATCATTTTGCTCATGAACTGCATTGCTGTACAACCATGATACACTCTGGGCCAAAAACAATGAAGTCTGCTGATTCAGTGAAATATTTGTTAAATTTAAGTTAAGGCTATAAGGGAATGTTGGAGCTTTAAGAGATGTCCTGGTATTGTTTGCTCACCAGTTTCTGCTCTTGCTTGACTCCTAACCAGGTTCAGATGATTTCTCAGCCAGGTCCACCTGGCCCACCAGGCCCAGCAGGAGTTCCTGGGTCACCTGGATCCATGGTGAGCACTTACAGTATATTGTTAATCCAAACCTGGTAGAAACAATTTAACTTCCTTGTTTGTGCTGGCCGTCATTTCACACTCACAGTGCACTGTGTTTTTTTTAGGGGCTGGCTGGAATACCTGGTCCGAAGGTAAAAATGAGAAGAGACGTCTCTGATCAGTGGTGGAGGCTGTGACCTGTTTGTTTCTCAGTGTTTTTCTGTATTCTAATGTAGGGGGAGCCTGGATTTGGGATGAAGGGGGAGAAGGGCGATGCTGGTACTCCTGGACCCAAAGTGAGTGGTCCCAGTACTGACACATAACAGGCGTCATGTCTGACACAGGTCACATTGCAGTCATGATAGCATCCCTATGTTCATGAACTGCAGGGATTGGACGGCCTCCAGGGTCCACCTGGATCTGCGGGCTTAGTGGGACTTCCAGGTGCCAAAGGAGAAAAAGTAGGCAGCCTGTTTGCTTTCAGTCCCCTTTCATTTACATGAGACTGAGATGCATTAAAATGTATGTGTTGTGTATGTGTGTGTGTGTGTGTGTGTGTGTGTGTGTGTGTGTGTGTGTGTGTGTGTGTGTGTGTGTGTGTGTGTGTGTGTGTGTGTGTGTGTGTGTGTGTGTGTGTGTCTGTGTGTGTCTGTGTGTGTGTGTGTGCGTCTGTGTGTGTCTGTGTTT
>CAAKHB010000043.1:2977-15447 GCA_901007665.1 Aeoliscus strigatus | reverse complement strand
GTAATGAAACAACACACAATTTGTTTGCTGTCAGGTGGTTTTTATTGTCATGTTTTTGTTTCATTTTTCGGGGCATAAATACTTGTATGTGCTAGGTTAAAGATGGACACCCATGTTTTGCAAATTCTACAACAATATCTGCATAGTTGTTTAAACATTATGCATGAATTCAATAGGAATAATTGTTTGGTTTTACAGATATTAACTGTTTCAACTGCTTGTTGCAAATGCTTGTTTTCACGACAAATGGTTTCATTATTGCTGTTAACAAACATATGGAAAGCTGTATTACATTTCCTTAGTGGGCGTTTGTGTATTCTACATTCTACATACAATACTATCCTTATTCATGGCATACAGATTTGATTTCTCTCACCAAGACATGAAGTCATTGCAGCATGTGAAATGTTTCATCATCAACTTACAAACTGTCAATGTCATTTCACAGTCACAAACAATGCAGTTAAAGCTTTGATGACTTAAATTTCTTGGTTCTCTAATATTTTTGGTATCATATGAGACATGCTTAAATGTGTACAAGTTCATGTGATTTTCAGAAACATGAATGAATTTTGAGTTTTTAAATCCCTTTTAAACACTGATAAAAATGTTTTTACATTTTCCTGATCTGGATTTAGATACTTTTAAGATACTTAATTTTGTTGTTGGAGATTGATAGTAAAATTAAATACAGCTCAAATGTAACACCAGCATGATAGATATCCTCTGACTTGTAAGATTATGTTTTAATTTTTATCACAATGTAGGAAACAGATGTGTAGTAAAACTTGTTAACAGCATTATTTTACATGTTACAGTTTATTAAACACATAACATACACATATACAGTATTTGACAGGACCATCACACAAAATGTAGGGGTCAGAAACTGATGCATCCCACTATGTCTTTTTTAATTGAAGTTGAAATTGAACAGAAACACTGTATCACATATACTTGTACAGTATGAATGTCTATTATTGATAAATATGACAAACATCATTTGACAACCATAAAAACGTTTTTCAGAAATGTTAAAGCAGAATTGTTGAACAATTGTCTCACTTGATTGTTGTTTCTACTGGAAGCTGATGGTTATCTGCAGATTAACATTATTATGGTGTTCATTTCTTTTTGCAGATTCGATAAGTTTCAGTTTTGAAGGTTGACGCAGATGACACAATGTCTGCATCATTTGGTGTTTGAGCAGAACATATATCACAGTATTAGCTTGGCATTGTGAGAATGTTTTTTTGGTTGCATTGGCTGTAAAAGATTTAAGCTATTTTTGTAATTACATTCATGAATATGTATAACGTGATATTTGGTCAACTTAACATGCAGACTGAAATAAACTACAGTGTTATGCTTTGTTGTCTGTTAAATCGTCATTCACTGTTGGTATTTATTGAACAAGAACATTATATCCTGACAGACCCAAATAGTACAGACATGTAATATAACAGCACAATGACACAATCCATACATTGTAAATAAACCAAATGCAACCAACCATACAACAAATTAATAATGGGCAACATGGGGATGCAGTGGTTAGCACTGTCACCTCATGGCAAGAAGGTCCCTGGTTGAATTCCTGGCCAGGAATCTTTCTGTGCAGAGTTGGGTGTGGAGCATGCCCTCCCTGTGTCTGCGTAGGTTCTCTCCAGTACCTGCCACATCCAAAAGCATGTTGAGTTTAACTGGTCACTCTAAATTGAGTGTGTCTCCCTGTGATGCGCTGGTGACTCTGCCATTCACGTGTTGACAGCTGGGAGCCAATCCCAGCTGGTCAGGTCAACCATAACCGGAGCATATGGGTGAAGATGAATGAATGAATGAATAATAATAATAGTAATAATATCGTAATGTAAGTCGAAGATATACTGTACATTCTTACCATGCCCGGATTAACCAGTAGGGCTATGTGCAATGCAATTAGGGCAAGTGACGTGGGGCCCAGGATCTGACAGAAACCCCCATATGGATCATTTTGGACTGTACTCACACTGAGCCAAAGTAAGTACTATAAGTACATGGCTGAACAAACAAAGGTGGAAAACTGGCTTTCTCCCATCATTAACAAGTGTTATGTGAAGCATCAGTGACTTCAGGACATAAAGATTTGGTCTGGACCATCTGAGTCTAATCTGCCGCAACAATTATGTGCTATTAATTTTCCAAAATGTCATCAAATTTATACGTAGACATTCATACAGATCCTTCGCTCGTGTCCTCTGCAGAATGAGTTAATTGTTTCTGGGACTCAACAGCAGGCTGTACAACTATTGGAGTGGTTTTAACAGCTATCATCTGCTTGATTGTTTGCAGCAATCCCTAATGTGTGTTTTTAATGCTACATCAAGTTTGATAAAATCAGCTTTTTATTTGTTGTTCAGTGTCTGTAGCTATTAAAGTCATTTGTACTTGAAAAACAATTAAAGAGGATAATAATAATAATAATAATAATAATAATAATAATAATAATAATAATAATAATAATAATAATAATAATAATAATAATAATAATATAACAAATCATTTTTTGAAAATGAAACTTGCTCATTTTTGCTTTCTTTTTCGTGATAATTATTCTACAATATGCAATAATATACAGTAAATGATGCATGCAACAATTTAAAAAAGAGTGACACGAGACGCTAGCAAGGTTTACGTAGAATAAAAGAGAGAACGCTTCTTTGTGCAGATGTTAACACTTATTTGTAATTTACATAATTTTACTGGGATACGCATGCAGGCTCCTTTGCCTGCATGGACTCGGTAAGTCCACATCTCCCAGAATGCTTTGCTGACTTTTCACCCCTCAAAGTTTTTGCATCCGGGTTTCTACTTCCTTTTCCTCTGTGCTCTGATGCGATGAGGACCTAGGTTACCCTGGACCTCTGAAAAATCCGAATCCATCCTTGTGGAAGGCAACAACGAACGTCACCAAAATGACCGAGCAGATGACAGTAAGGGGGACCCTGAAGGGGCACAGTGGCTGGGTCACCCAGATCGCCACTACACCCCAATATCCCGACATGATTCTGTCTGCGTCCCGAGGTGAGGCTTCCCCGCCGGCTCCGCCAACATGGCTAGCTTAGCATACGTTAGCTAGTTAGCTGACGTAAAATAAGACAAGCGACTTGTGTGGCTTGGCGGCGAGTGTGACACAACTAAAAACACACGAGCACAGTGGCCTGTACGCTGTTTGAAGTGTCCCTATAACTTCAACAACCTGCTTCAAGTACAGAAGGAAGACACCGGTTAGCCGAGCTAGCTTAAATCACCTGGCGTCATTACCTCTGCTGGAGGAGCACGGAGTAAACTTCCTAACACGTTTTTTTTGTTGTTGCTGACAGTTCACTAATATAATTAGAAGTCACTGTAAGTGCAAGTATGCTGATTATTTCTACATTTACAGGAAACGTCATTGCAGGCTAATGATTCTACTCATAACCACATCTAACTAAAGACAGTAGTTTCTCATCTGTTCCCCAGACAAGTCTATCATCATGTGGAAGCTCACCCGTGACGAGACCAACTATGGCATCCCCCAGCGGTCCTTGAAGGGCCACTCTCACTTTGTTAGTGACGTTGTCATCTCCTCTGATGGACAGTTTGCCCTGTCCGGTGCCTGGGACGGGACCCTTCGTCTGTGGGACCTTACCACGTAAGTACCAAGAATGATGAGTTTTATTTGGCTGTGCCGTTAACGATAAAGTAACTGACAGAGCAAGGTTTAAGTTGTTCCATGCAGGAGTAAGCTCCCAAGAATGACTGTAAAAACCGTCAACAAATATACATGCTGTAGTGCCTGTTCTGTCAAAACTAACACGTTTATTTATCAGTTCTAGATTATCCATTAGCTTCATCCTGAGCTTTGTGGTATGTTTCAGGGGCCTCACCACCCGCCAGTTTGTGGGTCATACCAAGGATGTTCTGAGCGTGGCATTTTCTGCAGATAATCGCCAGATTGTGTCTGGCTCCCGGGATAAGACCATCAAGCTATGGAACACTCTGGGAGTCTGCAAATACACTATCCAGGTCAGCTGCCCCATCATATTGTCTGTGGAGGTAGATTTGAGTGACTAGAAGAATGGTGTTATAAAATGTACTGCTACTTTGAATTCAAAGTTGTTTCCTATTTTTCACCATTCATTGATGCTTGTTTTGCTGTTTTTGACAAGACCCTCAGGTGTTTTCATACCATAATTGCCTAATGTCAGGAACGGTTTTATGTGCCTGTAATCAAATCTCTTGCCAGGTGAATTTATGAATCTTTGACGTTTTCAGGATGAGGGCCATTCTGAGTGGGTGTCTTGTGTGCGATTCTCCCCCAACAGCAGCAACCCTATTATTGTGTCCTGCGGCTGGGACAAGATGGTCAAGGTATCTTTCTTTTGTTGCTTTGTTTTATTCTCAGCTGATGTCAGTTGTAATCTTCATTTAGTGAGTTTCTCCTGTGATTTGATGAAAAATGTGTATACATGACCTACTTCGTGATGAGAAACGTGACGAGCAGACCATGGATTTTATCCTGCTATTGTGTGCTGTAGCCTTCCTGTCCTCTGCTCCTAGGTGTGGAATCTGGCCAACTGCAAGCTGAAGACAAACCACATTGGCCACACCGGCTACCTGAACACAGTCACCGTCTCTCCTGATGGCTCCCTGTGTGCATCTGGTGGAAAGGTGTGATTTTTATTTATTTTAAGATTTGCTCCCGCTGTTCCCTTCATATTTTGAAATTTGTTACTAGTTTTAGTCGGCTTTGCAGGTTTCAGTGATGAAAACTTCATAAACTCCTGTTTTATATTGATGATAAAGAGGCTGTTTCTGAGTGTTACCTGCAGTGTAAGTACTCAGTAGTACCAGGCTTCCATGGATTACCAATAAATATATTGCCCTCCCCTCCTCTATTCAGGATGGTCAGGCCATGCTCTGGGACCTGAATGAGGGTAAACACCTCTACACCCTGGACAGTGGTGACACCATCAATGCCCTCTGCTTCAGCCCCAACCGTTACTGGCTGTGTGCCGCTACCGGCCCCAGTATCAAGATCTGGGTAAGACCTTCTCAGTAGCTAAGGTGAAGTGTACTTGGCGGTGATGAAACGTTCAATGCCAACTGTATTATTTTGATGATAAAGAGGCTGTTTCTGAGCTTAAATCTCAACCACTCTGATTGCCCAATCATCCAGTGCTACCTCTGTAGTTATAAATTGCAATTGTCTTTTGTCTTCTTGTAGGATCTGGAGGGCAAGATTATTGTGGATGAGCTGAGACAGGAAGTGATCAGCACAAACAGCAAGGCTGAACCCCCCCAGTGTACTTCCCTGGCATGGTCTGCTGATGGACAGGTACGATGCTACTCTCTGGCTACAGCGTTGGTGTTTGCTCAACCCCCCAGTGATTATACCCATTCACTTTTAACTCTGATGTCTTCTGCTGACAGTCCTGCAAATATGAGGGGACCTACAAATGTTGCTTTATGAACATAATCAAAGAACTGTTCAGTGATCAATCTGTGTTGACCTACTCCTCTTGAATTTTATTTTTTTACAGACGCTGTTTGCTGGCTACACTGACAACCTGATCAGAGTGTGGCAAGTTACTATTGGAACCCGATAAGAACTTTTTGTCAAAGTAACTTTGAATAAAAGACCGTTTGAAAGGAAAATGAGTGTTGTATAACTTTATCAGTAATATGTATACATGTCAGTATAATTCAATAACAAATGAGTGAAAGGTACAACTGAAGGTGGGACACCCATTTACAATAAAGGTAACTGAAGTTTATCACCACCATTATGTGGTATAAGTTACTGTGAGTCCTG
The DNA here is from genome assembly GCA_901007665.1 of Aeoliscus strigatus. Lineage (NCBI taxonomy): Eukaryota > Metazoa > Chordata > Actinopteri > Syngnathiformes > Centriscidae > Aeoliscus > Aeoliscus strigatus. The sequence goes on along the minus strand of CAAKHB010000043.1, from coordinate 9,611 downwards.
TAAAATCTACAGGTGTTTAATTTTATCTGGCAGCTGGATCATGACATTTTCATGCAAAATATTTAAAAGTGTGTAAATCCTTTTGGATCATATGGGTAACTCATTTATTGAGGCATGATTCTCATTTGGATGGTGTTCACTTTTTTTTTTAGTGAACAGAAAGCCCTGTGTGCCTTCTGTATTGTAGAACCCCAGCAGTATGGGGTTAAACAGTTTATCTTTCATTCATCTGCCAAAATGAAACCCTATTACAGTAGGAGTGTTCATAATAAACTGAAAATACTATTGTCTTCTGATAGTGCCCCTGTACATTGGTAGTTTTAGCCTCTGGTGCCGTGGACAAACTCATGCATAAATATTCTCAATTCAAGAGACAGATGTTAAAGAAAACTATATAGTGTATACTATCCTTCACAGCAATGATGTGGTTCATACTGATGATGGACAGAAAATGTTTGAAAAACCACAGTACAATGGATGAATTGGTTTGCTCATTTAACTATGAGCTGGAAAGTCCGTAGAGCACAGCAGCCTAAATGTGACCCAACTCCCCATGATCGTTTTCTCGCGTTTCCTCGTTCTCACGTGGCCTGACGATTTCAGTTTGATAGACACACACCTCTGAGCAAGTGGCCCCGTATCAGTGTCAGTGTACTCGACCACCAAAACAAAAACCAAATTCAACGGGATCCGCCATCTTTGTTCAACAATGACCACACGTTTGCTTCAGCTTGTCGATTGTCCTCTTGGCTTGCCGTCGCTCTGGTGTCGGTATCCTAGCAACCCAAACACGAGCTTCTAGCTGTGCTGTGACAGAAACTCGTTGACAGCGGTGGATACCGAATTAATACCACACATAATGACGATCAATTGACGCAATGTAGTGGTCTATAACCACTTCATCAATTGTATCGAGAATAGGTTCGCTTTCATACGTCGCCAAAGCTAGCTTTGACGCAGGGGTTCAAGGGAAATGCTGCTCTGACTTAGAAGGTCGTGTCGAAGCGTCAGCCTCAGATGTTGGGTCGTGTTGAGCGAAGATGGACCAAACTTCATATCCTCGTATTTCCGTGGAGAGAACTCTTGCTCTCATCAAACCGGACGTAGTCCACCAAAGTGACGAGATTGAGGATATCATTCTCAATTCAGGCTTTATTGTCCTGCAGGTTGGTGAAAATCAAGATTGGAGTCATAGTCATGTATATTTCAAAATAACGAACGTTCCGGAACGAACGCCGCTGACTTTAACAATAGTTTACCTTCGCTAATACAATTTGTCTCACTATCAGTAAGTATATTCAAAATCAATATAGTTTATACTGGCTGATAAATTAATGATATGTATCGATATCAATACTGATGACATCATAAACCTGATTAACAAAACAACTCCAGAAATAATCTATAATAAAAGGAACTTTATATTTTATCAGGGTTTGTTCACTTTCACTCCTCCCAATGATGTTTTCTAAGACATTGAAGCGTGTGCGCGCAATCTAGAGGCAGTGGACAGCTAGAATCACCTGGCTGGACTGTTCACATTCAATTGCTAAGAAGGGTTGAAGAACTCTTTGATGGTTTACCTTTAGATGTCCAGTAGATACATTTATTTTCCATCATACACTGTCATCATTCACTAAGTGTCCTGTATGTCAATCCTGTGGTAGAAACGAAGACTGCGGTTAAGTCCGGAGCAGTGCAATGACTTCTACGCAGAAGAGTATGGAAAACACTTCTTTCCCAGCTTGGCTGCCTTCATGAGCTCTGGCCCCATTGTTGCTCTTACTCTGGCCAGAGAAAATGCAATATCCCACTGGAAGTCCATGATGGGACCTGCCAACAGCGTTAAGGCCAGAGAAACAAATCCAGAATGGTCAGTGGTAACTTCACAGGTGCAGATTCAGACTCGTGGTTGGCTGTTGGTTATTTCTGTAGTGCATAGTTGTTGTTTTTTGTTTTGTTTTGTTTTCATTAAGTTATCTAAAGTTTGTGTAAACCATTACATGTTCCTCCACAGACTTCAAAACATTCCATTCCTATGCATACTGCTGTCTGGACAATTACTCTTCCACATTTCTCACACATACACTGACTGAAGACATTGGGCATTGGGCTTAGCTTGCTGGATCCTCTTGATCTCAGAAAGGCCTGAAGCAATCATTAATGATTATAATATATTGTAGGAGAGCTGTAGTGTAATGAATATTTAGTGAGAGGAGTTATTGTATATAGTGATGGTGGTGGGCTGCAATGGGGCTTTCTGCTGCTTAAGTTTAAAGTTAAGCTGTGTGTTCAGAGATGCCTCTTTGCAGCTGTAATCACAGTTTGAGTTCCTGTTAGTCCCTGTCAGTTACTTTGATGGTATGTATCCATGTAAAGGGTAAGAGGTTTGTGCTCAGTATAACAATAATTTCATTTGTTTTCCTCAGCCTTAGAGCAAGATTTGGCACTTCTGATCTTAAGAATGCACTCCATGGCAGTGAGTCATTTCAAGCAGCTGAGCGGGAGATTAAATTCATGTTCCCAAATAGTAAGAAATACACAAGCGCATAATTGCACATGACGATGTCCATACACAAATACAGTAGACCTGATTCTGTGTTGCACATGCATTCTCTCTGCAGCTGTAATTGGGTCTTTTCACAAAAGAGAAGACACTGAAGAATATCTGAGCAAATCCATAAACCCTACTTTGCTACAGGGACTCACTGAGCTGTGCAAGCAGAAGCCACCAAACCCATGTGTAAGTACTCAGCTGAATATATCATGAGTTGCCATTGTGACTGTTATGTTGTTCACTGGTGTCAAGCTCTGGTTCCTGGTACAATTCCATTACCGTGTACTGTTGTCAGTAGATTTGGCTCGCTGACTGGCTGATCAAACACAATCCAAACAAGCCTGAAATATTCGATGGAGCCATTGTGGAAGAAGCAGAGTGAGACCTGGTTGGAAGGATGTACTTCGAGGCAAAGCTATTTTTTTATGTCTTCTCTGCCTGTTTGGTCCCTAATGTCATAAATGTATCATCATCATCATCACTGATGTACTCCAGTTAGTAAATGGCCTTTATGTGATCGTGCCCAACAACTTTCCTTAATGTATAATGTAGATTTGAATTGGTCAAATCACCCCTGACAGATAACATGGCACAGTAGTGAATTGAATTATCATGACAGGAAACACTAACATGTGTTTTAGATGGTTGTGAATAGCAGTGTTTTATTACAATTTTAATTTTGGTCGTTCACCAGTTTTACAATGATCATGCATCATCTTTGTTTCAAGGGTTCCTTGGTTTTGGATAAAATTTATTTACTGTATTATATAATTCAACTTGTTCAATACTATGTCCTTCACAGCCCTAATGATCCACTTCTCATTCTATTGGATTTAAAAAATGTAACAACCTGAACTTAATTTGCATTGAAATCAAAACCAAAATGTATTGTGTCCTGTTTGTACGGTATGTTTTTGTTCAATATTGTTCATATCTTGTTTGTTTGTTGTATCTTTGTATACTGCTGCAAACAAAATTCCCATTACTGAACAATAAAGATCTTTCAAATCACATCGCATCAAATCAAATTGAAGTATGTCTCATTTTAAACTAATACAGGGCCGTCGTTGAACGACATGTCCGTGAACAGGTGACTTTCTACACACTGCGCATTATTTTCACAAACGTTTCCACTGCTGCGTCTATATTTTCTATTTGTGAACGAGCATGAAAATAGCGCAACTCATGTCCTCCTGCTCGTGTACGTACTGATGAATGTGTACCGGGGAGAATGTACTCTTACTTCCCTCCTGTCCGTGAAGGGCGTAGACATCCCCTGTGAAAGGGAGACGTCGCGTACACGATTGGCCAATCTTGTGAACGACAGGGCTGATTATCCAATCGAATCGCTTCTCAGCAGAAATATTGTTTTTTTCGCTGCCGGTGAGAGAAAACCAACCACGAGTTGTCGTCGTGTGGGAGAATCCATCTTGAAAAGAGCTCTCCGGCAGTGTGACCAGCAAGTAGGTCTGCGTGAGTGTTTTTCCGTTGTATTAGCGTCTTAGCCAAGTAAGTACTCGGACTGTTGTTGCCCTGTAATCACATTATATCGGCGCAAAATATATTATACACGCGAAATGAGTAGAAGTCGGGGTTGTACTACGGTGTCGCACGGCCTCTACGTTACGTAACGATACGAACAGTCAAAGCTGCTCTTATCAGGGTGACACAGACGGATAGAACCGTTCACATCGAGCTGTTTACGAATGTCGAGGTAAATGTAAATGGAATGGCGGGTTATTTCTGTGCTGTGTAACAAAGTAAGACTACGCTGCTGTTTGCTGGCACCAGGGCCGCTGGTGAAAATGCCGGTTAAAATGGTGGTAAATGAGATGCAAATGGCTCTGCCGGTGGCTACGACATGTTAGATTATATAACACCGATGGTTTCTGTAACGATACTTTTGTGGGTGCAGGTATAACACTCGAACATGTCTGAGACCGAGCAGCAGTATATGGAAACCTCAGAAAACGGCCACGAAGTCGACGATGACTTCAACGGAGCCGAGCATGCAGAAGAAGAGAACGACGGCAGCGCCGCAGACGAATGCGCGGAGGACGCAGGCCCCGACGGGGACAATTCGCAGAACGGCGGCAGCGAGGGCGGTCAGATCGACGCCAGCAAAGGCGAGGAGGATGCAGGGTGAGTTCCTTTTTTGACAGAATATCGGAGTAATTTCCCAAAGCGGCCGAACGACAGGCCTGCCATCTTTCTTTGTTCAGCTGGCCTTTGTTGGCGCCATGTGCAGAGCGGATGGGGGATGGGCAATGCACGTATTGGTATATTGCTAGTACCATGGCATATACAGTTGTATCATGTCGATTTTCAGTATGTTCTATACATCTAGGGCAGTTGCTGAAGACTGTTGCAACCATAGCCTGTGTGAGCAGGTCAACAGATGTTCTGGAGTAGTGTGTACATTTACAGCCCCTCCAGCTATATAGAAAGATGGAGTTGCCCTGTGGCTTACTGTCTTGCTTACAATATGTCCCCTCTTTCCGCCCCTAGAAAAATGTTCGTTGGAGGTCTCAGCTGGGACACGAGCAAGAAGGATCTTAAGGATTATTTCTCTAAGTTCGGTGAGGTGTCAGACTGCACCATAAAGATGGACCAGCAGACAGGCCGGTCAAGAGGCTTCGGCTTCATTCTGTTCAAAGATGCAGCCAGTGTAGACAAGGTGTGCAGAGCTGTGGTTTAGCAGTTTTTGGAATGTTGTTTTAGAGCACTGGTTAATTAAAATGTTTTTTTTTTTTTTTGTCTCTTTCAGGTTCTTGAACAGAAAGAGCACAGGCTAGATGGGCGACAGATTGACCCCAAAAAGGCCATGGCCATGAAGAAGGATCCAGTAAAGAAAATATTTGTGGGTGGCCTTAACCCAGATACTTCAAAGGAAGTCATTCAGGAATACTTTGGAACATTTGGAGAGGTACGATGAACGTCTGTTACTCAATTATGATTATAATAGTTGTCACTTTAATCGTGTATTGTATTCTCATACAGATTGAGACAATTGAGCTTCCTCAAGATCCAAAGACAGAAAAGAGGAGGGGGTTCGTATTTATCACATATAAAGAAGAGGCTCCAGTGAAGAAGGTTTTGGAGAAGAAATACCACACTGTTGGTGGAAGCAAGGTAAAACATCGTGCCATTGTCTTCCACATGTAATTTGCTAAGATCGACTGCTGCAGCGTAATGTGCCTTGTTGTGTTGTAGTGTGAGATTAAAATAGCCCAGCCCAAAGAGGTCTACCAGCAGCAGCAGTATGGTGCCCGTGGATACGGTGGACGCGGCAGGGGCCGTGGAGGTAAAGTCTTTGTTTTTAAGTTCCCTCTGGCTGTTGCAAAGGAAGTGTGTGTTGTCTGCGATGTCAAACACCTGATGTTCTGCAGGTCAGGGCCAGAACTGGAACCAAGGCTACAATAACTACTGGGGCCAAGGATACAACAACAACTACGGCTATGGACAGCAGGGCTACGGCTATGGTGGCTATGGCAACTATGACTACTCTGCTGGTTATTACGGCTATGGGGGTGGCTACGATTACAGTAAGCGATAAGTCCCCCCCCAGGGAAAGACAAAGAATGAGCGAAACTTTTTTCTTGGTCCTCCTTGTTGTACAGAAGAACTCAGTCCCTTTTTCTCTTGTCCTCCAGACCAGGGCAATACAAGCTATGGGAAAACTCCAAGACGTGGAGGCCACCAGAGTAGCTACAAGCCATACTGATCACACGTAGTGCAGGTATGCATTTTTGCATCATCCGTGGTAGTATGAGAACAACATAGCTTTAACCATTGGTGCCTTTATGACCCTTCCCCCAAAGATCTCCATCTACTCAGAATCCATTCAAGCATTGTGGTGGGGTTAGAGTAGTTTGGGTTTGGGGTTTGTGATCATAACCGATGGATCCATTCCACCTGTCAGCCATCTGAAGATGCATCTCTACAAACACTACTTGATCAATAAGGGTTGAGTTGGTGGTGGTTGAGAAACAGGACTTTGGACCGTTTCACCTTTCACCAGGGTGCAGGGTGTAACAGTTGGTGGTTGTGTCCCCCCCCCCCCCCCCCCCCCCCCCC